>CM031240.1:1041360612-1041405612 GCA_018340775.1 Taxus wallichiana var. yunnanensis | reverse complement strand
ATTAACAAAGGAAATATAATATTCATTCCTAAAGCTGGGAACTCGAGTTATCACTAATTAGAGACCTATCACTCTCCTTAATGTGTCTTATAAGATTTTGGCCAAGTCGCTTACTCTTCATATAGCCCCCATACTTCTTAAGATTGTTCGTTAAGAAGATTGGTTTTGTTAAAGGTGGCACATTCTCGGATAATCTTATAGTTGTTTGGGAAGGCATGGAATGGGCCCAAACCTCTTTGTAATGGGTGATTTTTTAAAAATTGACTTTGAGAAGGCTTATGATCATATTGAGTGGCCTTTTATTCTTGCTTTATGCTTCGGGCTCTAGGATTTGGCACCTTTTTTAACAATTCCGTCCAAACTATTTTTGTTGATGCTTCTTCCTGTCTCACCATTAATGGCTGTCAGTCATCTGCTATTAGGTTATATCATTCTATTTGACATGGGTGCCCTCTTGCACCAACACTCTTTGTTCTTGTGGTTGATGCACTTGGTTACCTTATCACCAATAGAGTGGATCAAGGGTGCATTCGGGGGATTAATCTCCCTGATCATAAAAATCATCTTGTGAATGGAAATTTTTTGATGACTCCTTCCTCACTCTTGCTGAATTAGAATAGAACATTAAGGAAACCCTTTCTTGCCTCAATTTGTTTTTGTCTTGCTTCAGGGTCTAAAGCTCAACTTGTTAAATCTTTGGGTTTCCTCCAAAGTTCTTATCCCATGCCAGATTGGTTGGTGGCTTACCCGTGGAAATACATTCAATGAGGGGAAAGATTTAGGTTTTTGGGGATCCCCTTTTCCTTTTATAGTGATTCTTCCACTCTATGGGAGTTCGTGATTGATCATGTTGAACAGAAAGTGCAAAAATGGGTTTCCCAACCTTTATCATTGGCTAAGAAATTTCAAGTTTGTACTAAGATTCTTGTTACTACTCAGGTTTACTATGCTTCATGTTGGTACCCATCTCGAGATTTCTTTGATAAATTAGCCAAGATTTTAAGATATTTTTTGTGGTCAAGCTATAGACAGGTGGGTTTCACACGGTTTACCGGGTAAGTGCAGGAAGTTGATGGACAAATATAGGGTCATCCGTGGACATCATATTGCAAATAACAACATAATATCAACTTGTAGGGATTATTAGCAATACATACACTCAAAATTAGAAAAAATTATATTAATATGAATCATAGAATCCGGAATCTAGTTTCTAAAATACTAATTTTTGTAAAAAATGGACAAGATTAGCTATATTAAACACTCAAAATTCAATGACTTGGTATTTTTTTTTAAAACACCGATAATATTATAGTCCGTTTGCCCACAATTTGGATGACCAAAAATTGATATATATTTTTTTCCTTTAGTGAGAAGTTATATGCCACTATCTATCTTGGGATGGATTTTATTTTGTATTTTTTGAGTAATATTTTATTTTTTATGATTTTTTCCGTGAAAGTGGTATGAAAACATAAAGAAAACAGAGCACTTTCCATTTGCCCGCCATAACTTCATCAAAAATATTGAAATCAAATAATTTTTTTTTTTGAACATGTATATAATTTCACCACGGTTGGGATGGTATAAGTTTTATCACATTTTGATAAGTGAAACAAATTTTGCAGTCTTAAACGTAGACATAAACATTCACAGGAAAAAGTGTCTTAAAGACCTACTATTAGTAAAAAATTATAAAATGATATTTATCCTCTTCTATTCACTTTAAAATCAGTATTTCTACAAAGCTAATAGTCTCCCCTACGCAATGGTACCATTTTTATGACATAGTTTTTACTTTTCGGCATGGTTCAAGTCCGCGGAAGACTAAATTTGATGTTTTGCTATTTTTAATGTAAAATTCAGGATTTGATGTCCACTTAATTGTCCCCCAACTTGGTGCACTTACCCTTCTTGGGAAATTTGCACTCTTCCTAGGGATCAAGGTGGTATGGGTGTTATTGATGTTTACAAGAAGATTATATCCCTTTGTGCTAAATGGGTTGTTTGATGTATTTAGGGAAAAAAGTGTGGAAAATTCTTCTAAGATATTGTATCTCTTCTGTTTCTCCTTATGGTAAAAAGTGTTTGAAAAATATTAGATTTCATACATTACTAATTACAAGAGTGTCAGTCAAAATACTCGATACGCTTTTTGTGAAAAGCATTTGGAAATACTTCGAATCTAAGAAGTATTTGATGAGATGGGTTAGTGATGTATTGTCGTGTAAATGTGCAGCATGGAAAATGACAATTTCCAAGCATGAAAACGATACCCCTGTGTCAAAACTTACAAGTTTTACCTTCCAAGACACCCCGGTCTACCCAGTCCATTCGGTGACCTCCCAATTGATGTTAACTCATTCCTGTAGGTGATCTAGTAAAGTCAATTCAACCCCCTAGGTGATTTTAGGAGTTCATTAAAAATGCAAACTTCTGACAATTGTGGGAAGGGCTATCATTAGCCTTCCTAGAATCGGAGAAACTCCATAGAGAGGAACATAGAAGCCATATCAGACATGGAGATGAATCAAAGACTTAAGAACATCATGCAAGTGATTTAGAAAGACTCGGGAAGGATACAGAGGAGTTACGCGCAATTTCACCAAAATTAGGGTTTACGAGACCTAGGCGGTGAACATGCCAAAACAAATTATGAACTTCGAGAAGGTGATTCCAGGAGCTTCGGATATATTTAGGAGAAAAAAATTCATATTTGGAAATGGAATTCTAATCCCTACATATTTGGAAATTTAATTCCAATCCCTACAACACTTTGGTGCAATGGGTCTACAAACGATTTCTATCATGCACAAGTGGAGTACCAGATGAAAAATCTTTTTTCAAGGATCAAATGGAGGAATCAAGACATGATACCCCAACCATTTGATTTATAAGGCCATTTAAAATCAAGATCATATAACATTTCATCAAAAAATTCCATCGACAGCTTGAGATATCATCATTTCAAGTTGCTCTCTAGGAGCATGTTCGGGAGTTAGCCAATTTTTGAACAGGACACGTGTCAACACCAGGAGCCTAGCATAGTTTCATGTCCCTTATGTCTCTAAAGAATAGGGAAATTAGGGTTAATAAAATTCACCAAGCCCCTATAAGCCCTATGGATCCTCATACAACCTCTTAGACCACCAATTCAACTCCCGGGAGCTAGTAGAGCCTTCATCCCCTACCGTCGGATAAAGCGTCACATGTCATCTTCGGAACACCTGTAATTTGATGCCCCCATGTCCCTTTGTTCGGGTGATATCGGGGTGAATAAAATGTTCCCAGCCCTAAGGATACTCATGCTCATCTATGTGACCCATTCAAGAGAAGTTTTCCAGCCGTCGGGTGCTTGTCGGAGCCTTCGGTGTCAACCGTTGGATCAAGCACCACATGTCATTTTCTAGCGCATTGTGTAATTTTATGTCCCTCATGTACCTTTGTGTTGGGGTACATCAGGGTCAAGAAAATGTGCCTAACCCCTCCAAGAAGCATCATGGTTCCTCATGTGACCAACTTCTAGCCCCTCAGTGCTTTAAAGCTATTTTTGCTCAAATTCTTTTCCGTCGGATCTCCGCCACGTGTTGCAACCAGGAACCACATGCAATTTGATGTCCCTCACATCCCTTAAGTCTTAAGGGACATCAGGGAAATGAAAATTTTCCTCACTCCCTTCTCGTACTTTATTTCAAATTTTTAAAACCCCTCCTACTTCCCGCTTCTAACTTCTATCATTTTCATGCACAACTTGCTCTGTAACTTCCTCTACAACATCCCATCACCTACCACCATTACTAAAGATTGAACCAGCTCCCTCATAGCAATTAAATACTCTACGCCATGGTAATACAAAGGTATCGAAGGAATATTGATCAAACTAAGAATGAAGAAGAAGAAACATCAAAATCCTCGATGGCCGTGAAATAGAAATTTGGAGAGATCTTGCAAAACCACTACAGAATCATGAACCATATATTTATGAGTTTTTATCTCTCAAAAACCATAAAAACCATACATTCAAATCCTCATTCTATGGCACGTAATGTTCACAAGAAAGAAATCGATATTAAATTTTGGTTTTATTTGACAAAAGAAAATCACTATAATAAAAGACCGAATATGAAAATATTGCAATCTAATTCATTCGGGATGTATTACATAGAGAAGTGATTACATATATAGAGATGACAACTATAAAGATGGTGTCAACACCAATCCCTCAATTCTCTCTAGTCTATCTCCTAGAATCACTCCTTATCCCTTTATTCTCTCACTCAACTCTATCAAACTACCCGTGAGTTGTTTATTACAACTTCACATTCACTCACACTATATTATTATTAAATGAGTTTGACATCTCATTTAAATAATAATATTAAATACTCACACACAATACAATATTAATAATGTTACAAACAATATATTCGTAACATTCACTCCCCTATTGTTAACATTATTAATTCCTAATATACACTCCCCTAATGTGAACAAGGTAGAAAATTTTTACACGTCTCATCAGAATGCCAACCCCTATGGCACGCCTGTAGCTCATGACCTTGATATAAATGAAGGGAGCAACGCTCAACCTTCTATGGTTTTACAACAGGTTTACCACCAACCTGGACATGAACAATTCTCCACTCTATTGTTCACCTCATGTGGTTTTCTGGATCTCCACAAACCGTTTCAAGATCCATGTCTGCATGTGTTTTTTTTACTTCCCCACTATATTTTTCATCAGAAGGTTACATATAGGAATTTATCACACATTACAATAATAGGAATGTATCATCTATTTTTATTATCTACCACACAATTGAAAGCAAACACACAACTGAAAATACTTGGCCACCAAATCAGTATCGCGGCCTCGTCGATGGTGCTTGACGAGAGGTCGCTGATCAACCTCCTTCCTCCGTTGCCTCCATCCTCCAATCAAAGATGCTACTTAGGAAAAATTTCTTTGAGGCTTAGTAACATATTGATTACAAATCAAACGTCGGTTACCACGAAAATACGTCATTGGGCAAATTTTTAGACTATTTGACTCACATATTTTGACGAACTTTCACAATGAAAAAACAATACAATATCTCAATTTGGCTTTCACAAGACTTTGATACACAACTAATTAAAACACCGATAAGACAATAAAATCGACACGACACATAAATAATATTAACAAATAAAAATAATCTAAAAATAAAATAAACAAAACAATTAAAATAAAAACTATCTAATAATCACTTTAAAAATCATTAAAAAATTTAAAAAGAAACTATATGATTTGATATAGTTTAAAATAAATTATTTTCAAAAACTCAAACTAAATAGTAAAACGTAAACATTATAAAAACTAAAATGACACGTATTACCCACTTTTCAAATCTAAAAAAACAAAACAAAACAAACTTTATAAAAATTACACGTACTTTTTAAAAATCTAGAAAATAAATAAATACATTCAATAAAATGACTAAATACCACACTTAAAAACATGACACCACTTTTAAATTTCTAAACATGACCGAGACTACTTTGACCTAGACAAAGTACATTAAAATAAATTTATACGGATCACTAAATATATCATTTCCTCATAGATCAACACAAAGGAGACAAAACAACTATTGATTTACAGGTGGATGGCTGGAAAATGAAATTTAGATGGTCGATCTACACAAAATGGATCTGATGAATAAATGGTTTGTCACACCGTTCAAAGGTGTATGCACTGCAGCACCCACTACATAGATTGCCAAAAAACTTTGAAATTCAGCACACAGATGACGAGATGACTGACATGGATGGCAGAACAAACAGTTTGGTGGAGTCGATCTACAGTGAAGTAATAGCCTTGGAACTCGATCATGTATAACTGATATCCACGCATATGCTTTGCAGATTTAGATGCCTCTACAATACGCCTGCACAAATATTCTGCTCTGATACCAGATATTAAATTCTGGTTTTATTTGACAAAATAAAATCACTGTAATAAAACACCAAATATGAAAATATTGCAATATAATTCATTCGGGATGTATTACATAGAGAGGTGATTACATATATAGAGATAACAACTATAAAGATACAACTTCACATTCACTCACACTATATTATTATTAAATGAGTTTGACATCTCATTTAAATAATAATATTAAATACTCACACACAATACAATATTAATAATGTTACAAACAATATATTTGTAACAAAATCCACTTCATTGCACAATAGAGGAAAAACCTCGTTTCTCATCAAAACGATAACCGGATCGAGGAAAAGTTACACCAATGAGATATAAGAAGATAAAACCCATATCAAAAACGTGATTTTCATCATGAATAGAGGAGAAAAAAGAACTACAATTTTTGAGGTCTATCAATGGTCATCGTCGTGTTCGAAGTGATGCCAGTCAAAAGCTTGAAGTTTTAAAATCTCCTAAACTGCTGATTGGGAAAGTCTAAATTTCTAGAGGGGCGATATTGGGAAAAAACCCATATCAAATAACTTCATTCCATGAAATTCCAATCACCAAAATCCTAATTTATAAAAATAACAAGTCTTCGCATAGAGGACTGCTATTTTGGGAAAGTCGTTAATAGAAGAACTGCGAAGGAGACACTACACACAGAGGATGTACTATAGTTGAAAATTCATCAGAATGGGCATCTTGGTCCAAATTTGACACTTACTAAAAATAGTAAGTGGTCCCACGAGTACCTACCCAAAATATAAAGTTGATCCAGAAGGTGCGAGAAACATAGGGAAAGAAGGAAAGTATAGGTTGCAACATCAAGTAAGTTCGAGGAAACGATTTTCATACTTACTAAAAATACTAAGTTGATTTTTCTGAAGAAATCATGAAGCATAAGTGGACGGGAAAAAATATGACACATGCCTTCACTTGCGAATATGAGATAGAAGAAAATGATGTTTCATACATGGACCTAGATGACCTAGGGGCTCGTATAACAACCAAGGAATGAGGGAAGATTGAAGATCAAGTATTCGTGAGTGGCTTATTTCCAATGGAGGATACCCCATGTGTGTGCAAAGCCTTGAGTTGGTCCTGCTTACTCTCACCACTATGATCCTAAAACACAAATGATCCGAGATGAAAATGGTACAAAGATGGTGGTCATTAGTCCTAGAACCATCTCACTCTCTCTGACAAATCCCGACATCACCTAGTATGGTTGTCATCTCAAAGGACATGGCCTTGCACAATTGGGAAACAATGGATGCATATGTGTAAGGGGTAGCACTTGGTTCTTAGTTGAAGACAGGAAGAAATGCCTCAAGGATACCCAAGAACCATCCAAGGTGTGATTTTTGAGAAGGATATTCAGATGCCATCACTCTCCTCAATAGAGTTATGGGTGAGGCAAACACAAGAGACTTCTGAGACTGGATGAGCCTTTTTCTCTTGACGTTGAAAGAAGGAAAGCAAAGAATTGACCAGGGGAAAATTATCAATGAAAATATCCATCTGCAAATGTTCCAGGTACCCATGAAGATGAAGTTTCACATGACTTATTACTTGGTATATCTACTCGCTACCTCAAGATATTTGAAAGGATTGGCTCTCACACAAACATTTCCACCAAGGTACATGCATTTGAGAATATTCCACAATTGGTAATTGAGGAAAGTGATAGGAATTTCACTCACATGAATGATGTTCACAATGTATGTAGTTTGAAACTTTGAAGGTGATTTGGAGGCCATGATGTCACCACAAGCGGTGTCCCTAATCAAGAAGTATGGCTCTTATTTCATCCAATTCTTAACCTTCTCCTACTTCAAGTTTTCAGCTTCGACCAATCTGCGCTAAGGTTTCTCAAGTACCTTAGCAACAGAATTATACTATTCGAGCTCTGTAGACAGATCATCGAAGTGAATAGTAGGCTCAGGAGTAGGAAGAATAAGTTGATCTCATTTCCTATCTCTCTTGGGGTATTCACGTGTAATATCTCAAATGATGCATCTCATCTAGAGGCCTCCTTCACTCATTTGAATTTGCATTCCTACATTGTCATGCCTAATTTCGATATTGTAGAATATATCGACTCTTTATATGTCTTGGAATTACAACATGAGCCACAAGTCGAGGACTATTGGGCCAATGTGTTGTGAGTTTGAAGTATGAGAAAAGGACCATATGAGGATGATACTCAATGAGATGAGGAATTCCATATTCTCTTGGTACAAATATATTCTACACGATGATGGAAGAGAAATGTACAACCCTAAGTATGCTGAAGTCAAAGTTTCTTTGTTACCTCAAATCAACTGATATGTTTGTGAATTAGGCGATATAAAAGAGCGAAATAAGAATGTGGTTAAGAGAACAAGGAATTGATTTTAGAGGAAGAGGACCATTATCATTCAATTAGGAGGTATGTCTACATGTCTAAAACAAATATCTTATCGAGTAATCATCAAGAGTTGTGGAAGTTGCTTCAAGGTCAAGGAATTCTGGGGAAAGTTCTAAGTGAAGGTCCATAGAATTGGAGACTTATCCTCATGAAAATTCACCAAATAAATCCAAGATGAAAGAGGGTTCAATTGCACCAATGCAAGAAGAAGATCCAGTGGTAGAAGAAAAAATGGAAGGAGAACACATGGTTCAAGATCCATTCTTCGAATCACCACATGAGGTTTCACCTCTTATGCACACTCATACCTCCCTCATCAAGGATTTTCCTCCTCCAGAACAGGGAACTGATGATGCACATGTCATAGAAATTGAGTCTGATGAGATATTACATTGGATACATGAAATAATTACCACTTTCACTATGGAACAAGTGGCATCCCTTGATCTATCAATAATTATCTCACTAGCTAAAGAAAAGAAAAGGAAGTTTGCCTTTATGGACTCACGGTTCTACATTTGGGAAACAAGTAATCAATACATTGAAATAGCTCGGTCAAAGGTAATCAAACCAAAGTGGATGAGATGACACCGGTTGATTATCGGATGAGCATGATCCAACCGGGGACCTGGTTACTCATGAAGGGGATTTACATATGTATCGAAATCATCTTCTCACATGGTGGTAAGGAATAAAGAATATAAGAATAAGATTGATGAACTAAAGGAACAAGTGCAAAATCTTTCATCCTATGTGCAACATCTAGTGGAGCCAAATGCAATGACGATTCCCATTGAGGAAGTTGTACCCATCAGTAGCTTTAATCCAGATTCTATCAAGAGGATGCACAAGTTCACAATGTAAGGGTGAGTTAATAATGAATGGATCAATTAAATTTCGATAAGGGGAATTCGGTGCTCCATGAAGGCAGTCAAGCTCTTTGCATACATGTGTAACATACTAATCTGTTTGACCGTAGAGATCCATTTTGTGCATGTATAATTTTATTACCTCTTGCAGGGTAATATTTGATAGACAACAAGTGAATACACCCTAGCCAATGTGTAGGAATGATTTATTTTTCAAATTTTATTTTTATGGATGGATTGCGAAAGGAGAGTCGTGATGCGTTGCTCTACTTCCAGCCAAGTGTCCATAGCCACGACAAAGACACATTTTATTATAATAAAAACATTTCTCTACTTCGATCAGTGTCTATAGCCACAGTAGAGATTATTGGAAATACCCCAAGAGACATTTATGTATCAATTTGCTTTTGATTTTAGCGTTTGCTTTCAGCTTTGTGCTTTTTGATTTGATTGATTCTTTTTCTTTCTAAAAACTTATTTCAGCTCTCTTATTTGACAAGGGGTTAAGAACCAATGATGTCTTGATGGAAGGAGGTGGAAGTGATTGTGATGATGACATTGGATAGTGTCAACAAATATGTCCAAAATTTCTCTGCAACAAGTTTTTTAGATATTGATTTTGATAGGATCTCTAATAGGTCATTCGTTCTTTAATTTACTAAGGTGATAAAAGACCAAGGCCAAATAGATACCATAGAGATAAATGTCACATTATGCATGTGAATTGGATAACCAAAATATCACCGAAGGGATGAAAATGGTAGGAAGAGTTATAGAAGAATAACAAGGAAGGAAATAAAGAACATCCATGTGTATGCACGATACCGATTGTAATCTGTGTTCATTTACCTTTGATTTTTGAAATGTTTTCTCATTTTTCGTATTTTTGTCTTTTTTGAAAATTGGGACTGAAAAGGTCACTCATTTTGATAAGATCCAAAAAAATGTTAGTAATTTCCTTGATAAGGAAGACTAGGTGTGTTTTCTTATCAAGAGTCATATTATATGCGATATCAATAATCGTGGTGAGCTCATACTCAATAGACAATTACGTTTTATTGTGAAATGTGGATTTCATATGCGGGATATTGAGGTCCCTATCCAGAGGTTTCTGCACTTTATGTCATACTTGATGGGTGCGTTGATGTGCATTTTTTAAGTGAGTTTGGTTATAAACATTAAGATTGTTTAAATTGTTGTGAGCTTTAGAGCTCTTGGAATTTTTCATTTGAGCCTAAGGAAGGAACCATTTTGGTTTCATATAAGCTGCTACATGACTTGTTTGATCGTGAGAAGTGGGAGAAGAAAGTGGAAGAATAGAATTGATGTGAGGAATGAAAGTGGGCTTGCCACAATAATTGATAGAAGGAAAATGTGATGAATGTTAAGGGTATGGTCCAAGAATTGAAGAGGATGGGATACCGGGAGGTGTCCCATAGATTGAGGATAAAGGACTACAAGGATGTGGCCCTAAGATTGAAGATGAAGGACTTCCTAGTGGAGTCCCATAGATGGAAGATGAAGGACTACCTGGAGGTGTCCCAAGAATCAAAGATGAGGGAATTCTAGGACATGCCCCTAGTATAAATGGAGATGGGCTTCTAGGAGGTGAGACACATATAGAGGATGTGGGGCTCCTTGGAGGTGGCCCACATATAAAAGAAGACTATGGGATATTAGGTGTACCCAAGGTAAGATTTTTATGGAGGAATACTTGATAGATAAAGAATGATGTGAAGAAAAGATAAGAGCTTCCTCAATGGTCTTAGGATCTTCCTTAGTATTTTGATAAAAGGAATCAATTTATTCTCCCCAATACATCATTTTCTATATTGAAAGATAAGTTTTGTATAAAACTCTCTACTAGTTCTTGCCATGTTTATATGGATCCCTCGAGGACATGTACAAACCATTCTAGCGTCATTGCTCCTAAACTTCATGGAACAAGCGCATAAGATAATTTTCGTTGAATGCCAGTCACCTTTTCCCTTATATTTATTAAATTTTGGAAAATCAAAATGTCTTGGGAAAGGTACCTACATCATGGATTTGTCAAAGGACATAACTCATCAAACTGATATTTCTTGCTATTGTTACTATTTTGGCCCTCTTCTAATGCTTGAAGGGTGTTCTTCATAGTTGACCACTCTTGATTAAAAAGTGGATCTTGTGTGGGTGGCGGCATAGGTCTATATAAAGGGTTAGGATTAGGTTTATGGCCACCTTTGGTTTGTTGCGAGAATATATTCATAAGGATATTTTTATGCCTCCCACAAGGAGTGTTTATTGGGAATTTGTAAAAGGAAGCTTTAGGTTTTCCTTTGGTATAGATTGTTTCATAACTTTTGGTTGTTCCTTGTGTATATACAAAGCCAAACTTGCCAATTGATGAGTGAGGGCTTGGACCTTTTGTTCTAACGTAACCTCTTTAATAGGTATTTCATGATGATATTCATTAGGAGCAGATTGTGCATGATGAACATGTTCTTTATGGTCTTCGCAAAGAATTTTAATAGGAGGAAAATGATAGTCCCCATCATTTTAAAATGGTATCTCCTCATTATTCTAGTGTGCATAAGTAGAGACATGACCTAGATTTAGCATTTCGTTAAGAGTGCGATAAGGGAGCTTTACTTCTTCTTCTCCCGAACCATGTCGGAAATAAGAGAAGGATCTAATGTGGAAGGTAATTTGGCTCCTAGTTCCACAACCCACATAATAACTTCATTTTTGTTATGAAAAATGTAGTCATAAAAATGGGCGGAATGAAGCTCTGCATCCGTGTGAGGAGACTCCTCCTCTCCACCACTATGGTCAACCATGAGATTATCCTCCAAAAGAGGGTTGTCACATTCAAATATATTTTCTACCAACTTTCGTGACCCCATCCTCATAGTAGGCATTACTTATAATAGAAGGTACAACGTAAAATATTTCCACTAAGGTTTATTAACAAGGGACCCTAGTCAAATTTGTGCAACGTAATGACCCTAAGTTGTTAAAACAAGGTGACTATAGAATAGCCACAAAAGTGATTGGTAAAAACAAACGTACAAACTAAAGAACAATGAACAAGCTTCCCTAGCAAGGTGATATATGAAATAGGTTTTCCTTAGAATAATACAATGATGTACAACACTCTAAATTTTAGTTACACTAACTAGTTTATTCTCTAAGATTCCGTCTAGATAGATTTGAAACCAAATAATGACAACACAATATCACCAATTAGGTCAAGTTTGCAACAAACAAGACCTAAATGATAAGAGAATGTTGATGAAATCTTGTAACAAGATATACTAAAAACCAGTTTGTAAACACTAACAAAGTCCAAGTCTCATAAAATGGATGATAATAATGTGAGAAACATAATGTCACTATTTGGACACGTGAACCAAGATTTTAGGAAAGAAAGATTTCTAGTGTCAAAATGACGTTATCGTGATGCTAACAATGTAGCCTCAACACTCACAAAAGTCAAGACAAAGCTTAGGATGTAAAAACTATGTCCAAGTATAACAAGACATTGATATGCATGCGAACAACGTAACTCTACAATATAGAGATTTATGCCTATTTTCACAATGGAAACAAGACGTAAATATCTCAATTTTATGGCTACAATGTGGGCGGTGTAACAAATCAAAAGAAGACAAGGATGAAATCACCTAACTATGATGAGCACCGAAGTGCGTTCAGTTATACTTTACCCCCTTCAAGATAATGAGCATCGAAGTGCATTCAGTTATACTTTCATTGGGGTCACGATATGGATATCTTTGACGCTAATCTCACCAAGGCGTACTAGAAACATTGGTAGTGTGGAGCACTTTCCTGTTTCATTCACAAGGTCCTATCTTGTGTGAACTACTTTAGGGTTCATAGGATTATAGCTTAAGGCTTATGCAAAAGGGGTTATGTCCTAGTTGAGCGGATGAGTTATAGCTCCTAACCAAAACCGCAAGTACAATGTGATGATTATGGTGTATTTTTAATCTTTTAGACTTAATGTGGTTTTTGTTGTACTCCTTTTGAAACCTACAATCACATGTGTAGTTAGAAAAATTGGTTAGGTCCTCCTTTCTTTGACTAGCATTAGGTCCTTCACAAAATGGTTAGTAGTTTCAAAAATAGATTCACAATATCATAAGAAAATAACCATGAAAAATGCTTGTAAATCAACTAACTACCATAAAAGTTTGCAAAAACAAGGTTTATTCCCAATTCATTCAAGTGCCTTTTTAATGAAAAGACTGAAATTGCTTTTGATTCCCAAGATCACCCTAGGTGCAAAGGAAGAGCATACACAAATTCTAGCCTTGGTTATTTAGCAAGTGGAAAAACATTTAAGCTAAAATTTGATTAACAAAGTTTCCTACTTACTTTAATGATAGCAAAAGAAGGTTTAAGAGTTCTTTTGATTCTCTAGGTCACATGAAGTGTAAGAGAAGAGCATACACACCTTAACCAAAACTCATACAAATCATGAAAACAAGATTAATTCCTTCAAAGTCTACATGATTTTATGAGAAAATTTACTCTAAATCTATGAAATTGACAAAAATGGCCTCTAAAAACCTCTGAAAAGTAACAGAAATCCTATAAAACCAAAACTTGAAATTTTGAGTTTGCTGGAAAAATTTATACATACACACTTACGTGCCCCACAATGTGTGTGATCTTGTTTCAATGCCTGTGCTCCCCTACCGATGTGTGCAATCCCCATTTTAAAAATGACACATAGTTGAAAAATACAAGCTAACGTGTGCAGTCACAGTTCAATGCCTGTGCTCCCCTTTGTAAAAATGATAGAGTTGAAAATACAAGCTGATGTGTGTGATCATAGTGTAACACATGCACTCACCTTTGTAAAAATGATAGATTTGAAAATACAAGATAATGTGTGATCTCACGATTCAACATCTGTACTCACAGATTCAACACATGCGCTCACCTCTGTAAAAATGAAAGATTTGAAAATACAAGCTGATGTGCGTGCTCATAGTTCAACGCTTGTACTCACCTTTGTAGAAATGACAGAGTTGAAAATACAAGTTGACATGTGCGCTCATAGTTCAACTCCCGAACTCACGCTTCAACACCTGCGCTCACCTTTGTAAAAATGATAGATTTGTAAATACAAGCTGAAATGTGCGCTCATAGTTCAATGCCTGTGCTCATAGTTAAATGCATGTGCTCACCTTTATAAAAATGAGAGAGTTGAAAATACAAGCTGACATGTGTGCTCACAGTTCAATGCTTGCGTTCACAGTTCAACGCCTATGCTTCCCTTTGTAAAAATGATAGAGTTGAAAATACAAGTTGATGTGTGCACTCATAGTTTAAAGCCTACGATCATAATTCAATACATGTGCTCACCTTTGTTAAAATGATAGATTTGAAAATAGAATCTGATGTGTGTGTTCACGATTCAACGCATGTGCTCATAGTTCAACGCCTACAGCCACCTTTGTAAAAATGACGAGTTGAAAATACAAGCGACGTGTGTGCTCATAGCTCAATGCCTGTGCTCATAGTTCAACGCCTATGCTCCCCTTTGTAAAAATGATAGAGTTGAAAATACAAGCTGATGTGTGCACTCACAGTTCAATGCCTATGCTCACGAGTTCAACGCATGCACTCACCTTTATAAAAATTACAGATTTGAAAATATAAGCTGATGTGTGTGCTCACGCTCAATGCCTACACTCACAGCTTCAAATCCTTCACTCACGATTCAACGCCCGTGCTCACCTTTGTAAAAATGACAATGAAAATACAAGCTGACGAGTGTGCTCACGGTTCAACATCTCGCGCTCACATTTCAATGCCTACGCTCATAGTTCAACTCATGTTCTCCCAGTTGAACGCCTGCACTCCCCTTCACAGGAAGTGGCCAAAATTCAAGTTTTTACAAAAAAATCTTCAAAAAGGTCAAATCTTTGGTATTTTTTGGCAATTTTGACAGTCTCTGCTTCCTTAAATCCTGTAAAAAGCAAGAAAACACAACTTCTACCAAAAATCTAGGTGAAACAACTTTCAAAAATGGAAATTAATCTATAAAAAATAAAAAATTACTCTAAAACTTCCAAATTAATCTAAAACGCTTGAGAATCTAATCCAAAAGCTTGAAAGTACTCTAGAAAGCTTGAAAGGAAACTAGAAAACTTGAAATTAATCTAGGACA
Organism: Taxus wallichiana var. yunnanensis; assembly: GCA_018340775.1. Lineage (NCBI taxonomy): Eukaryota > Viridiplantae > Streptophyta > Pinopsida > Cupressales > Taxaceae > Taxus > Taxus wallichiana. Next base: position 1,041,390,169 of record CM031240.1, on the reverse strand, counting down.
CTTGAAACTAAGTTAAAAATCTTTAAAAAGTGAATGCAATGAGGTTACGCAATCAACAAAGCATTGTTAATTGGCCAAAGTGGTAAGAAACGTTAGTTAATTAGCAAAGAGTACTAATTATAACAAAATTGGGAAGAATAAGAGTGATTTGTGTGCATTTTGGCAATAAGATTGCAAAAGCAGAATTTAGGTGTCTCGATTTGCCTGTTTGAGGTGAAGTTAGTGACTTCACTTCAAACATAGTAGACTAGCGTAAAGCAGGTAAAATTTTGAAGACAAAATTTCTAAAATTTACAAAGAAAATTACATGACTAAATAAGGAAATTTAATACCATTCCCATCCATCTAGCCAAATCTCTAAGTCTAGGAATGTAACATTAAGATATAAGCTTAAAATAATGCTTAACTAGTATGAAAACAATACAAAATCTAACTAAACATGCCTACTAATATGCTTGAATTACCTAACATGGGCCTAAATAGACCTAAGAGGGCAATCAAATGGTTATGGTTGCTACTCCAAACAAGGTGAAATGGCCTCTCCCAATGACTACTTGGTCATTTTGGATATCCATCTACTAACCCCATTGAAGGCTTTAAGCAAGGATTGAACTTGGCTATATATCATATTTATTATATGAGATGTAAATCAAAGCATGGTGTAAAATAAAGGAATGAGGTGCACCCTTTTTATAGTTTTCCTTTTGGGAGAAACTTGTATTTTGGTGCATGTGGGACTAAAAGCCCCAAATTAGATTAGAATTGCTAATCATGATTAGGCCTTACTAATCATAATTAGTGAATTACTAAGTGATTAAGAGGTGTGAAACCTTAATCAACTGCTTAGGGTCAATTAGAATGCTAGGATAAGCTTTTGAAGCTTGTTGAGATGTTGTAGAGGTGAATGGGGTGAGTTTTAGTGGTTCGAAGAGGGGTTTGAGTTAATATTAGGGTATATTGACCAAAATAAGGGGAAATAGGCTTAATTAACTAATAAACACTAATTATCTGCTTTGAAGAGAATTTTGACTTACGATTTGCTATAAAGTGGCATCCCGAATGCGAAAGGGGTTACTGCAATCAACAAAGCATTGTTAATTTTCCAAAGTGGTAAGAAACATTAGTTAATTAGAAAATAATACTAATTATAATCGATTTATGAAGAATATGTTACAAATATATTGTGACATTATTAATAATGAGTTTATAGAATTCATATTAATAATATAGTTGTAATAGTTAGGTGAGTGTGAGATATTAATAGTGTGATATTAATATCATATTTGTATGTACGTGAGTTAATCTCACCATTAGAATAGGGATATCAAATGATAGAATGATAGAGAGATAAGTGGGATAGAAAATATAAAGGAATGAGGTGCACCCTTATTATAGTTTTCCTTTTGGAAGAAACTTTTATTTTGGTGCATGTGGGACTAAAAGCCCCAAATTAGATTAGAATTTCTAATCACGATTAGGCCTTGCTAATCACAATAAGTGAATTACTAAATGATTAAGAGGTGTGAAACCTTAATCAACCGCTTAGGAGTCAACTAGGAGGTCTGGGATAAGATTTTGAAGCTTGTTGAGACGATGTAGAGGTGAATGAGTGATTTCTAGTGGTTGGCAGAGGGGTTTGAGTCAATATTAGGGTATATTGACCAAAACAAGGGCAAAATAGGCTTAATTAGCTAATAAACACTAATTGTCTATTTTGAAGAGGATTTTGACTTACGATTCGTCGTAAAGTGGCATCCTAAATGTGAAAGAGGTTACGCAATCAACAAAGCGTTGTTAATTGGCCAAAGTGGTAAGAAACATTATTAAATTAGCAAAAATAACTAATTATAATGGAATTGGAAAGAATACGAGTGATTTGTGTGCATTTTGGTAATAAGATTGCAAAAGAAGAATTTAGGTGTCTAAAATTAGTTTCCATGTGTGGTAATTATGTATTGTTAATGTCTCAATCTAATCTATTTCAGAAGTAGATAAATATTCCATCCTAAAAAGTCACCAAAAGAAATGGAAGAACCAGTGCAATGCAAAAAGAGCCCCAAGCAATGCAACAAGATCCCCAGATTTTAGAGCTTTATAATGAGTGCATGTTACAATAGGGAACTTTATAATTATATTGAAATTCTGAAAATAAATATTTCCAATGGAAAGAGCATGAAAAAACAAGTGCTTTTGCAAAAAATCATTGAAAACTGATTTTCCGATCAAAAGATACAAGCTTTACAATTTTATGCTCTGTTATTTATTTTAATTGCCACTAAAAAAAAAAAAATCTCTTGCCTTCACCACACAAATAAAATGAAATGGGGTGGAGTTAAGCACCTACTAGTAGGAATCACAAACTTAAGTCCTCATATGGCTATACTATATGACCATGGGCTAAGGATTTCAATGGGTGTTTTAGAGTTTTGCCACCTTCCGAATCCAATGGAAGGATTTGTTTTTCATAAAAAATGCACACAATAACAAAATATAGAAAAATCCTGAATATATGAATATACAAAAATAATGTTTGTAAAACAAAAATTACAGATAGATGTCAACAACAATCTTCTGGTCTGATACCATAAAAGGAACGATAACCAGATCTTACCAAGCCAAAAACTCATATGCTAATCAAACACCATGATTAATAAGATGAAAGAAAGTTTCCAAAATAACTTTACATAAACCTTTGCAAATAAATGAGCAGCAATATCATATATTATTATGGAACTCAATGAAATACAATGAGAATGGGCCTTGCTTATATAGGCAAGTAATAACAATATAAGAACCAATCATAGTCATAGATCAAACCATAAATCAAGGGAAAAACTAGTCATCAAAGAACTACTCAAGACCATAGATTTAGGAAAGAACTAGACATTAAGGATCTAGTCAATACCATAGATCAAGGAAAGAACTCATCAATACCATAAATCAAGGAAATAACTATACCTAACAACTAGATAATATCCCCTAATATCTAAATAAAATAAAATAAATATCGACACACATAAGTGGGTGAGGATAAATATAATAAGGTATATAAAGTACCTAGGTGAACATAAGCTAAGGTAAATACCTACTCTAACAAATCTTAGGTGGCACATGTAAAACCAATGTCCAATGGGCTATTGCAGAGTCTTTAATGATTGAAAAATTTGCAAAAAGAGAAGCAACCCCATTGAAACCATCTAGAATTTAGTAGTGGATTCCATTCCAACATGTAGCTAACACCCCAATCCATAAACAATAGAATGTCATCATACACAAGTAGGGGAGGTTATAGAGAAAGGGCCATGGATTGTCAATTGGGGAGGAGTTAGCCTGGGTGTATAAAATCCAGCATGTGGACGACATCCATTTATGACATTTACTTGTGACATCAATCAAGATTCCATGACTTAGTTATGTAACTTGTATCAACATGGAATTGCTAAATTTATTTTTGTCATATAAAGTTGTTTTTGTCAATTTATATTGGTTTGAATTTTGCATACAAACTTACATGTCGGGAGTGTATTTGGAGTGTTTTGTTTATTGTAAAACTTGTAATTTATATTTGAGTACTTTATTATGAAAATCATATTTTGTTAGGGATATTTAGTTGAATAAACTCAAATATGGTACACATACCAACACTTAGAGAAAGAAGAAAGGAGGATGCAAGACTACTATCACTCAACCCATCGTAAATACTACCCTCTGCTTTGATATCACCTCCACCACTACTATTCTCAGCACTTCTTATATCCAAAGTGACACTACTATCCAAGGGGTATCAAATGTAATCATGTTTATTGGAACTAAAATTGCCCACTAAAGGCTACCATTCATGATATAATTATTGCTAATGTATACATGTCCCATTATGTGCACGCAGATATACATATATTTGATGTTGTGAAATATGATTTGCAACTTTATATTTATGAAACAGTAACAAAATTAAATGTACACACACAACATTTCAATCTACTGTTTCATATATATTACTACACTAACACAATCAATCACACACATTATCAATCATACGATAAATGTTTTTCCAACAAAATACCAACAAAACAAACGATCCTCAACTAACACAATAAACAAGAATTAAATGCATACAACATAAACTAAAAAATAAATTAACTATCGAAAACAATATCAAATGTATTCATGTAAATTTTTTTAACAAGTTTGAAATATAAAAACAACCTTAAAATTAAGTGGCCCATCTATATTTCTACACTTGCAAAATCAATCACACCCCTTATCAACATCAACTACAAAAGTAATAATTATACCTCTAAATAAAATAACATATACCGTTCGACATTCACATTGCATGAAACACATGCGATTACTAGTATAGATATGCTAGTTATACTCATTGAGTAAGTTCATATCTATAAATATCAACATATCTGGTCTATCTAATTCTTATAAATAGAATTAACATAAAATTGATTACAATAATAAAATTACACATTAAATTATAATAAATAGAATTCACATGTAACTCGATTAAACTTGCTGAATAAACATATATCCATATGTATAAATAATGAAATTAACATATCCAACTAATTGCATTCACTAAATAAGTGTATATCTATAACAAACCTCCATACCCTAATATAATTAACTACGCTTACCAACTTCTTTTTTATTCACCAAAGAGGTGTCCACCTTTGAAGATGCTCTTGGAAAAGTGTCAAATTCCAATGGCTCTAATATCTCATATCTTTACGTATTTTAGATATTTTAAAGGTTGCAGATTTTCGATATTTTTCTACAAAAGTAATAGATATTTATTATCCTAGATATTTATCAATAAATCCTAGATATTTACTTTAATGGCTCCTCCAAATCAAATAGTCCCTTAAATGACCAATCAATGGCTAGAATGCATACAACTCTAGCATTAATGCCTAATAGGGGTAATCATGGAATTACAATATTTTTACAAGATTATTTTTAAAGGAAGGAAGGGGAAAGCAAAGGAATACAAGCTGGAGAAAGGGGTGAACTGTTATAAAAATCATTACCGTCATGTATTCAAGAGCCTTTCATGCCCTAGGTAATTTCTTAGGGTGAATGATGGCGGGGACACCAAAAGAACTCTTCGCGGTGCATATACAAGTAACAAGCATATTATATATTTATTTTAGATGGTTAGAATCAAGATTTATGAAACCCATTAGTCTCAATTAAAAGATCTATAGGAAATCTCAGCTACACACAATCAATCTCCATTTGTAGTCGACAATGTTGTATCGATCTAAATTAGAGACCAAAGAAAGTGGCTCATCACTTGAAAAACATAGAAGCTAGTACCTTCAAATAGTCTAAAGTATTTATTTATGAAGCTACATAGAATTGTATCTTATTAGTTGTGCAGAATCGTTGAATGAAATCCCAATTTGATGGTGAGAGGGATGGTCAACCTAATTTTCAAAGTCTGTTAGCGGTGCTACCGTGCTTAGAAATCAGTCTGTGAGTCATTTATAGAGTTCATGGATGCTGTAGGCTCCTCCCCTAGCATTGAAGTTTCATTTTCATTGTTTTTCATAACTACTAACATGAGTAACAACCATAACATGATGGTAGCTTTTACATATTTTACCATGGCAGAAAAAGCACGATTCACAGAAAAAGATGCAGGTTTTTGTCAATCACTAAATAGGGTTTGTAGAAGGATTGAATATAGGAGAGAGGAGACTGGTGGGGTGCTATAAATAATTACAAGCACTTTTCATCTGTTTACTACAGTGAAAAACTGACATGTAACGTATCAATTTTTTGGTTTAAATGTTTAAAATGAAAAAATTAGGATGGAGAGACATCGCAACAAATGTCATTTTCATCATTGTATAGGAAAATGACTTAGGACACTCTTTTTTAATAAATTATGATGATGGAATCAATATTTTTCCTATGGCAAAGTCAAGAAAGAAACCTTTTAATCTTTTATTGTATGTGTTGTTAAAAATTACACTATAATTGTTTTCAAAATAATGGGCGGGTGGGTAGACAAGTGAGTTATAGGGAGGGAGTACTCTCCAAAAATTGCGTAAGGTACTCGAAAACCTTAATTTGGTACTACATGTATTTAGTTGGGTATTACACCATCCATTGAAGGTGAATCAACATGAAGAGAAGGAAGTTGCGAATAAGATTGTGACTACAAAAAAATAACTAGCTAATCGATCATAAATATATTTTCTCCACGAATTTTCTTAAAATGACAGAGAACATATATTTCCCTAAACAAATGAAAAATTAAATTAAACACCAATTACCTTCTATTTGCAAAAGAACAAACAAAACAATTTAATAATGACATCATTGTTCTTCCCAAATTCCATTGGGAAAAGCTTCAATTTTTTGTGTACTCCCGCATTAAAAATAGTCTTAGAAAATGACATCTACTATATAAAATCATTGTTGATTTTGATAAATTTGTGATTTCAATATATATGTGCGTGTGGATTCTCCTGCGTAATTTACAACTGTTGTGCGATTGCTAGTATTATAAAATTGTAAAGTCAAATCATATCCAAACCCTCATAAATATTCTTCACTCAATTCTACCCGCTCTACCAAGCGACACCAAGTTCTCAAAATTAGTTTCTTTATCGCAAGTGCGCCCTTTATATACGACTTTTATGCTATGTGATCAACCATATCATTAAAAAAGAAGGCGTGTCTAAACAAATGATCACGTGTCAACTATGGCCTAAAGTGATAAGGATTAACATACAATATTTGACTCATGACCCGCTTATCCTCTACGAGTTTTCAGTAGAGGATAAATGGCTATAAATAACGAGGCTTGGATATGATCCACCATATTATTAAAGTTGACCTCATCTCCGTGTAGATTTTTTTTGTAGTTAAGGGACTTATAATAACTTAAACAAATATTATAAATTAATTAATATCTATTGGGCAAATCTTTAAAAATTTCATTACACAAATCAACTTTTGTAAGTGGTTTCATGCAACACTTTGGTTTGGTATGTACTTATATTTATATTTATATGGCAATATTTTAATTAGTACATGGATGTTATTACATTAGACATCTTAAGTACATGAAAATTTGATCTCGTGCACATTGATTTTGATTGGAATCCTCAATTTAATGTGAGAATAAAAATATAATACACTTATAGATGGAACTAAGTTGAGTATTCTTCTATTAAGAAATATCGTAAGTATTATTTCCTTCTTGTCTTTTTGAAAACTCTACATTCAATCTTAATATCAATAAGTTAAGATTGTTTATGTCAATATTGATTGGTAATTCTTCATGGAAGCTATATATGTCTACAATATTGATGATTGGATAGATATACAACCCTTGAGTGATCCGCACTATAAATCCCACAACCATGTGCATGGGTTTATCTTGCAGCTGAGAGCAAAAGGGGTTATAAGAGTGTCGTGGTTAATGAATGCAATGAACCAAACACACAACAATGTAACATAAGAATTAATTGTAGGAATGGAACTTTTATTCATTAATGGTGAATGGCGAATATAGATATGTACAAACAATTACAAAGACTAAGACAAAATACTCTTGTATCAAAATGGGAAAGCATCCTTGCTTATCATCTACACTACTTTGAAGGTATTACAAACAAATCAATGTTATAGGAGAACCAAGAAAATTTATCTAATGTATTCGAAATGAGTTAAATATCAAAATCTAAAGATATCTCTTTCTAGATCGTATGATACACTATATACGCATGTGTGTATATAGGAAGATAATGACATACTTGAGTCTATGGCTAACATAGTAAGAAAAGTGCATCATGTATGTAGTATAAGCAAGAAATCATAAGTATAACCAAGATATGCACATGAAGTGTATGAGTGGGATGGAGTGGTATCCAATGTGTGAATGTGATGGGAACAACGTGCATCCCAACGGGTGTGTATGAAATGAGGTCCATTTATAAAAGACCCCTCAAAAATCAAGAATGAGCTATAGAACAAGAGTGTGTCATCTAGAAATGGTTTGAAAATGTGTGATAGAAACATAGATCATGAAGCATAGAGTGTGAAAAGTGAATGCAATGAGGTTGATTTAAGATTTAAACCCTTAATACCAAGTATGAACCGTGGAACTAGAGTGCGTTATAGGGTAATAACGATACAATGTGTGTATCAAGGTGTGTAGGAGTACAAAGAAATATTAGTCATGAAGCACAAAATGTGAAGTGTAGTAGTAGATACTAAAGGAAACTGATAGGAGCTATTGAAAATAGATGCGGTCATTGGGAACAAGAGTAGCCAAAGTATAGAGAGTGCATGCAAGGATGTATACCGTATATATATAAAATAACATATGTACCATGAATAGAAGAATACATAAGTAGGCATGAGGAGAAAAGTGTGTACAAAGTAGCATAGGAGGCTAGATAAATGTGGCAAGGTATGCACACAAAGTAGATAAGAGCAAGTGTTGCGTGAATTTAAAAAAAAAAGGAATGTAAAGACGTCTATGTGAATAATATGGAGAGGTAATTGTTGATTAGGACATGTGATTATGAGGGGGAGATAGATGCCCCAAAGTGTACGAGTAATGGAGATCTATGTGATGAGGTAAGAAGAGAGAGACCGTGTCATGATGGTGGAGGTGGCAATGTGTTAGGGGTATCAGTATTTTTGTTAGGAGGATTAAATTTGCCAAAGTAAGTTGTGGTATGGAGAACAAATGGAAATTTCATTTTGACACGTGAAGAAGCTTGAAGTTTGAGATTAAATGAGATCAATCTCAGAAGGCCAATCAACCCTCCACATCAACCCCACTTTATTTTTCACACCATAGCTATTGCTCGCATACTGAAACAAATTATTGGGTCATGTGTAGTAGGCAGACAATTCCCTATTCCTCTTCATGAAAAAGAAAGCTTTGAGATGAATCCTATCTAAGGTATCATCCTTCCCCCATACTAAATATATCGCAACTGACTTATTGACCATCTCCTAATCTTGATCCTTGTTCCACAATGGAATATATTCAGCGTGAAATTCTCACCGAACTAGAGGATCATATAGATGACACCTTATTCACCACAAGATCCGAGGTGCACGGACATGTAACTATCACACAACAAACCTAAGAGGACCTCATGACTCATGCCCAAATCCATATCCCGAATCAAGTAGATGATATTAGTAAGTTGATACTCTACAATCATTCTCTTCTCGTGGCTAGATATCCCCCTTATAATACCAATAAAACATTTTTTTTCTGAAGCTTGGGCTCTTGCCCCGCTTGGGCTCTTAACTCCCCTTGGGTTTTACACACATCTCTAAAAATGTTATCCTTGTTTGGGCTCTCTGCCCCAATTGGGTTTATCATCACCTCTCTTTTACCCCGACATCTCATATTGTTGGAATTTCGTGGTCTTGATTCTTCCTATTTTGGATTTGATTTTCCCTAGCCTTTCCAAGTGGATTACCGTGGTATTGTGCATCCTCTCTTAGGTCCTTGAAATCACTTGAATTTATCTTCCTTCACATCAGATTTCTTTCCTAAATATAATTATCATTATTGTTAAGTATAATGAGTATTATTCTATACATGCACGAGGAAAGAAAGGAAAATGATAAGCAAAGCATCAACATCAACAAATACCACCATCATCAAAATAATCACACACACACACACACACACACACACACACACACACACACACACACACATACACACATATATATATATATATCAACAAAAATACATTAACCACATCTAATTCCCTATGCCTTTGTGCCAATTGGGCCACTAATCATGATTCTTTGTATAGGGCTCCCATATGAAACTATCTAGATGTACTTGGCATAATGGTTAATACGCCTCTTCACCCATTGAAGTACTCTTAAGGCATTTACTTGCTATGAAAAATGGCATCCCTATGGGCCTGTACATCACAAATCTCTCATATATCCATGCCGTCAATAATATCATGGGACACACATGCTCTGTGCTCTCTGTTAGACCCTGTATAAATTTTGCACTAGCTGTACCCATATAGAGGTCCCATAACTGAATAATGTACCCTACTCAACCACATCTCTACAGGAGGCCATTAGATATAACAAAATGGTCTCGTATTCCTTGTGACACAAAATGTGTGCCACTTTTATGACCGTAACCACCTTTTAGATAGCCAAAATCCCCGCCTCAAATATCATGTTGCACCGAAACCGAGCATCCCCTCATCACATGTTTCATTTCATGTGGCCCATGTGGATGAGGATTTCCTCTCTGTAATATCCGAGGTAAGATCAAAATACATGAAATCCCCATCAATTGACAAGCCCAATATCCCGTGCACATCCCGAAGTGTCACGATCATCTCAATTATCTTGCATGCCCACCATTGAAAGGTGTTGGCTCAAGGAACCCACATGGTCAAAAACATTTGTAGTAAATCTAAGCTCAATCATATCATGGGCATCTACATGATACCCCACAAGTTCCATCCATGTAGTTGTGATACCTTTACGTCTACCAATCCGGAAATTAATCCATTCATCTATGCCACATCAACCACCCACCATAGGCCGATCCTTCGATATCCCCGCATTTAGAAATCAATAAAAGCCGAGGCCTTAGATTGCTTAAAAATCAATCTAATACTTCAAATCATAAAAATTCACATGTTTTTCTAATATTCCTTATGCTATTTTCTCTTTGGTTTATGCCATCAGCCCATGTTAATCTTTTTTTGACATTTCCCGATGCCATCGGCCCCGTTTGTTTCGGGGGCCAATGGCATCCCAATTGGTACGACCATAACTTTAAAAATAAAAAATAAAAAATCTACAAAAAACAAAGCTAAAAGAAAATCCCTCATAAACCCACTTGCATTTTGTCCTACTTTTTCTAATGAATCAAGTTTGACTCAAAATGACACCTTCATATTTTCATAATCCTAAAAATACCAAATTTCCCCTAATCTACCTTGCAAAATTAAATGCAACGAATTGCTCGTGGTCGAGTGCCAACACGTGCTCCTTGTTCATCCTCCCTCCTCACACTCGTGTCATATCATCATGTTAATTGCCACATTTGGAATTGTAGAGCTTAGTTCTCTTAATTTTGGAAATAATAATAAATAAATAAAAATTAAAAATCCTATATAAACCTCAAATTTATATTTAAACCCATCGTGATCAGCCTCAATCTATAAATATCAATCATTTTAGTTCCCGATGCCCAAAAATATTCTAATGATTGTGTTGGGATCATGTCCTTCTCCCACTCATTTTAACACATTATACGCCTTATCTCGCGCTTTGGCCAAAAATCACATTTTTGACCCTATATCTCAAATTTCTGAACTCACGTCATACATCTCACGGGCCCCTAGATAGGTGATTTATGTCTTATTTTATTGATAATCCTTTAGTGTTTCCTTTTAGTTTTACTTCTCTAGGGTTCTAGTAGTGTGGATTGTTCCCATATGTGACAAGATGACTGACACTATCAAGTACGCATTGGTGGGTATATTTCATTTTAGCTAGTCCTTTATTTAATTTTAGCATCTACTTTCGATTTCGGTGTTATGTATCATTCTTTCCATTGACTACCCCATGTTTCACTATTACGACATGTAGTAATCAACAACTAGGGCATATGTATACACCTATTTTTTCATGCTTTATATTTTCATACCTGTTACTAACAATTTCTCTTCCAGGTTAGAGGTCACTAATGCATCTATTTTTGGGAATGAGTGCCTTAAAGGGCTCATTCTAGGATATGGGTATGGTTATTCACATAACCATTAGGTTAGGGATGATACATGGAGAGAGAATGGATATGTGTCCTATCCACTTATTTTTCTCCTATTTTCTTGGTTTACTTCACATCCTCCCGACACCTTACTTGCACAAAACCATATTATTCTTTCATTTGTTATTTTTTTCATGACATATCACATACACCCCTTATCATCTCCCCTCCCTAGTCGACACCATCACCCATGGGTGATTTCATTGCACATTTTCAAATTCTTGAATGATGCCTTAACCCATGGGTGCCGTCGTCGTGATAAATACCAAATAGACATGTTATCCAAAATTCACCCCTCAAGGTAATTTTGATAACATGAATCGATTCTTCAGATCCCAAGTAAGTAGAATTGATTCAAGGCCCAAAATCATGTTTTGGGGTCCCTTTGGTTTCTCTCTAACTTCCCCATCCAAGGAAAAAATCCAACAAGTTAAAAAATTTGAAAAAATCCAAAAATGAAGTCACGGGCTTGTTTTAATGCATTGCGGTCGTGCCGGTCATGGATCATACAAAGGTTGGTTGAAACAGGTTTGGATCCAAAATACAAAAAAATTGGCTAAATTGATTTTCTATGTCCCAGTGCCACAAGTTCAATAGGAACACGCAGGTGTGCACTACCAAAATGCCGAAGTCAAAATGGAAATCGGCGAAGTCGGAACTTTTTGGCCCATGCGGTCTACTGGACACCATCGACAAAAGTACACACGAGACACAAAAAGGAAAAAAAGATGCAAAAGGAACCATACGTTGCGAGAATGTAGAGGTCAACGACCCTCACGGCCAGTTAACAATAGACGCATAAGGAAAAGGAAGCTTGAATCGAGCAATGTGGAAGAATGTGTTCAGGACACCAAGACACGTGAACTGATTTTGCCGAAATAGCCGTTATGAAGAGCGATCAATGTTTGACTGTCAAACTTCAAACGGCCATAAATTTTGACTCCGAGCTCCGATTTTCATAAAATTGGACTTTCTCGAATGAGCACGACATCCTATGTATCACAAAAATAAAAGAAAATAAAATATTCAGCTCTAGTCAATTAATTCTCAATCCCGTCAAATGACAGAAAATGCCTAGTAGACCCAAAATAGCTGCTCACACTCGGAAAGGATAGAACGTTTGCATTTCTCAACGAAATTGCATGAAATTGGTATCGTTGGAATCATGGCTCCAATCCCAATGCACATAAATCAAGAAATTTTGGATTTTATGAAGGATAGATAGATATTTTGTAGAAAATGCAACCAAGTTCAGAAGTGTTTTATTTGGTAGTTGGATGCATTCAATGAAGCATGGGCTGACATATTTCACTGCTGCAAGTCATGGGACAATATGGGGAGCCTTTAGCAAGCAACAAAACATCATTTCACTCCATTTAATACCTCTTACAAGTGGTTGAAGGATAGATTTCAGGATTTCCATTTTCCCTCTCTCTCTCTCTCTCTTCTTATTTTCTATAAATTGGAGTGTTGGGCTCATTGTAGGAGGAGGTAGTTTTGTTGTAGCAAAGCTCTGTCAAAATTTATTTATGAAGCCAATGTGCTATAGGCCCTTGTAGTGGACTCCTTACATGGTGATCCAGGCCCTTATTTTGTAAGAAATTGAACTGTGCATATTAATGAAGCAATAAATACGAGTTCGTGGATGTATCTTCCCTTGTGTTTTTTTTCCTTCTCTTTTCCCCTCCAATCTCATTGCATATATATTGTGTCTATTCATTCTCTTGCAAGGATCCATTATCATTGTGTATGTTTGAGATGTTGTTGTGAATGCATTTTGCTAGATTGTGGAGAACTGTTATCACCCCTTCTAGTGTGCACTTTGCTTCTATATCTCACACATTGGAAGACTACCCTCACTCCCTCCTTCTCTGGTGTATCACCATTGTAGTGTAGGATTTCATTTTTATGCATTCTCTCTCCTTGGTCCCTTAGAAAGTTAGATTAGGACAGTTAGTTTTGCTGCATTAGAGTAGATTGTGGCAAGTAGTTTAGGATCAAGAACCAACTTTCTCTGGAGGTCTATCTCAAGTAGCAAGTCTCACAACTTGGAGATAGTACCAATGTTATCCAATCACACCATGAGCTCAATTATATGCACTTGTGTAAACATAATGGTATTGTGATTTGGCGATAACAAAGAATTTTCACATAAAAGGACATAACAAAAAAATAAATGCGGAATTTTCTATTAGCTCTGCTCTTTTGCACCACTTGCATATGGTCACTCAACTCTTGGATTTATTACATCTTAACTCTTGGATTAGATATTTTTCTTACTTGATTGGTTTTATTTCACTCTTGGGTCACCTATAACGAGGAGGAAAGGATTTTTTTCCCTTCTCCACCCAAAAGATATTCTCTCTTGGTATATTATCCTTTTAAAAATAGATGTTGTAGCTTAGTTTTATCATCAATAGCCCAAGGCATGCTGGAACATCACTTAGCCAAAACGAGCACTCACTCAAGCACACACGGGTACCAGTCCCTCTTTATGGAAGCTTTCTCAATAAGTTAGCATGATTTTACGAATATTCTAGATCCATAACAGATAATTAAGTATATTGCATAACATAAACGGATAAGTATTGATTTCATGCATTTATAGGGATGCCCTATTTCACTATAATTCCACATGCATCTATGTGCCCTACATCTGCATGCCCAATCCTTATGCACCTTTCATACTTAGGCCATACCGCATCATCCCAACAAATTCATCATCTGCCACTCCCCAAGCATTTATGTTCTCTAAATCAACTTGTCATTTTCTATAGAGTAGTCTCCTATCTTTTCTTGCTAATTTATGTTAGCTTAATATTCTATGCACATGCTAGGTAAGCATATTGTATTCAAATATTTATTTTTATGTTGCATTCTTTACCTCGGTTAGCATAGATATTACATGTTCATTTTATTATTCATAACCCCCATAGTGTCAATACCTCAATAGGGTTCCATCCTCTTTCTCAACCTAAGTCATTATAAACATTATCTTGTCCTAGTGTAAGGGTTACTTCCCTTTGGGTATGAGATCTTAACGGTCCCTGTACTCCCTTTACATTCTATCCATTATGTGCCAGCCTTGGTGTGTCTCTTACTTATTACCTCAATACCCTATTTGAAAGGATGATGAGAGTGCATATTATCTAGAAACATTTTTGCCCATCATATAGTCTTATGAAGCTCATTTCATCTATCAAAGTTTACCTTATGTGTTGTGATGGATGTTAGAAACACAATACTACTTGTCACTCAATTCATTTCATATCCTTTATAAGTAGACACAAAAATGTGTGAATAGTATACCCACAAATGGTGAAAGCTACAACACCGTTGGACCGATCAATAATAATGGAGAGGATTTCTGAATTGAAGCTGAATATAGTTCTATTTGCACCATATTAATGAGTAATGACTTCCCTATACTTGTATTTCCTTGAATGACCATGTTTAAAGGAGAATGTTTATCTTGGAGATTGTAGTGGTGAAGAATATTTTCAAGGGAAAGTTGTTGTTTTATTGATAAGGGTAATTGTGAATGTGAAGAGGAAGGATTTATCTAAGGGAAAATGTGGATTTCTGAATTGAGGGATATAAAAGTAGATGAAAATTCTTGAAAGTAAAGTGGAACAATAGTATTGGTCCAGTTGTGTTGAAGAATAAAAATTTGAAGGAACATTGGAGAAACATTGTAAGAGGTGGGGAATTGAAGGCATGGAATGAACGACACATTATAGAGTGTAGTAAAGAACGAAAATACTAAAAACATTTTGTAGATGGAAAATGCATTTGTAAACTATGAGGAAACACATTAAGATAAATAGGTGTCCTTCACTACAATTATCAACCAATTTTTATTGATATACTTGGAAGTTAGAGATGAAAAGGATGCACGAAGAGGATTTTTTTAGTACTATGAAAGGTGTATTATTTTTACAAATATATTGGTTAGGACATTCTCCATGCCAACCCACTCAAAATTTGTAATTAGATGCAACCATTTTCATTTTGGAAATATATTTATCAAAGCACCTCGTCATTATTCCATCTTCTTAATAGTCATTGAAATGGGGAATTTCCATGTATATATTCTTACACTCGAGTTATTTTGAATTTTTGGTGTATTTATAATAAATTATTACATCTACAACAATGATAGTCATATTTACCTAACTCTACTTGTGATGGCATAATTCAATCTAGTAAAAGAATGTTAATAATTATTAAGATCAAAATTCAAAATTGATAACTCAAAAATATAATGAATATTATATCTAATTGAAATCCTTAATTTGTTTAACTTTTTAGAATGGAATTTATAGAAGGGATATGAATATGTTGTAAGTGCAAAATGACCTATACCTCTGACTATATTATGCAGACGGCCAAAATATGTGACCACAACATGATCGAACATGTGTTTACATTGGTAGTGGCATATGTAAATGAGAAAAAACATTCATTCAATATCGTGTCCTAGGTGGAGGGGTGAGGTCAAGATAGGAAGGAGGAAAGTTAGAGGATTTATTCGTAGAGTCTCTTTCTCTGTTTCTTATAGACAAGGAAACATGCATATGGTTGAATCCCTAACACGTATGGCCTTGCTCACCCATATGCCAACCAAGATAAAAATCCAACAAAAAATACATCCGTAAAAAAAAAAAAACCATCATCAACCCGAACAACCACGATTACTTATTTTAACCCTAGTCACTCCTACCAACATGGGTTAAATTTGACATCTTTAAAAGATGTTTTTCATAATTTTAGTTATAAAATACTTATGAATTTATTTGAAATAGAAATCTCTTATGACTTGTATATTTAAACTATGACCATCATTTCTATAAAAATGTATATATGAACTATATTAATATCTATAAATATATATTACAAATAGTTAAATAAACCAATAATATTATTCTATATGTTATATTAATACGAATGAGGTTTGTCATTAAAATGTATATATTTATATTTTTTTCCTTGTTAAATATATTAACAATGTGTTTGACATCATATTAGGCTCCGAACACAAATATGTGCCTTTCTAAAGCCTCCAAAACTTATTGTGAGATTAGAAGGGAGTTTGGTGATAGGAAAATTGTTCCTGTTAAGGCCTCTCACCCACTTATTAGACCAAGATCGATGAAGCCTTAAACAAAATGAGCCTTTGTGACTCGTCGATGAACACATAAAATTGCATCATCATGAGGATACTAAGGTTACTACATATAGACACTCACATCATCATGAGAGGAAATAATCATGACCACATGTAGGGGAAAATCAAAACAACAACCAATATGGATATACATGAGATTGGAGAAACAATTACTATTTTTATACATGGATGTAATCGGGAAAAATATATGGAGCATGGAATCATATGAATGATCAACATGGGTATGCAAGAAGTCAAGTAGGAACAATTGTGGTTATATTAAGTAATGAATTTGATTAAATTCGAATTAGGTCTTACCCAATCAATAAGAGTAATGTATATGCATATATGAATGAGATGAATATCATCATTGAGATATGTAATGTATGTGAAAAAATTTCTATTTACTAGAAGGATTTGGAGGTATCCCCTCAAAGTGGAATTCCCATATTTTGAAATTTGGTGGAGTCATTCCTTAACGAGTATTATAAGGTGGTTTCCTACATTAAAGACATTATTGATAATATATTATATATTAGGGATTTTTGGGACACCAATATCTCTTTTGTTGTATTGATCTTTATTTATCATGCATATTTTTTGAATTATTATATATGTGAATATTTTACCAAATGTTTTTCACCTAACTATAGTAAGGAGAAAAATTATGGGCTTGTAACTCCATGGTTTGGACAAAATATTACAATATTTTAGTAGACATCTACAAAAGAAAAAGGAAAATAATTTTAGTATGAGTCAAATGGACATTAAATTTAAAGTCAAATTAAAAGTGAACATAGACATTACAACCCACCAACACCACTTTGAAATTCAAGAATAAAATATATCTTAATATAATAAAACTAAGGCAGTAATTTGTACTCACCATTTTTTGGGTTAAAATAATCGACCACATGTTATAAGAAACTAAGATTTTAAAATCAAATCTATGAGGAAAGAAAATGTGACATATCATCACATAGTAAAATTTTGAGAAAAATCAAAACAATGGATAAATATTTAGTTTAGATATAATGACGAAGAAACTAAATTAATTGAAATAATTAATATTGTTATAGAGATTTTTGGTGAAGAGAGTTTTATCCATTTAGATGGTCGACGTAACGATGGAAGACTAAAGTAGAACTGCATTTTGTATTTCGAGGAAGTACTATGTGGAAATTTGGTTCTTCTCATGACCCATAAGATTGTCTATGGAAATTGACAGTTGTGGGCCATTTTTTTGTGATTTTAATTTTATATTATATGTGAAAAATTTCGAATGAGTAGCTAATGGCAAGCTAAAAATTTAAAAAACCAAATAATTTTTTATATACTTATTTATATTTATATATAATATGTAAAAATATAAAATTTACTTGTGTATATGAACAAACTATTTAAAATATTAGTATTTACAACTTGAAGAAAGAGTTTAAATTGTCAACGAATTTTGATTTGTGAAACCGATAATTCAAAATTCCATGCTTGTTGGAGAGACTACTTTTTACATTATAATTAAGATTTACAATATATAATAACAATACTATTGTACTTATACAATAGTCTACAATATTACTGATTATTGTAATTAAGATTTTGAGTTTTTAATGGATATCAAAATTAATATTTATCTCAATTAGTATTTGGTTTATCGATGAAGTTATTAGGCTCACAATAAGTCTATCGGGGATTATTTTTTGTTGAGTGTAGAAGTCCGGGCATCTTAATAAGGTATGAGGTCGGCCTAGGCTTCTTAGTAAAAGATGAGGTCATGATCATGCCCCGAGTGACTTTAGTGGAATGGATACCCCTCAAACTTTTAAATTAGATACTCTTCGACCTTCCATCTAAACTAAATAAGAATGAATTATTTCTAAACCTTAAAAACAAATGCCTACAAGATCTGGGGTAGTAGCATGCTTTCAATATAAAAACAATGAAATTTAGTGCCACATACAATTTCTAATTCTAAGATATTTCTTTCTTTTATCTCTCCAAAGAACAATATCTTGATAATGTCTTCATAAAGAATAGATAAGATATACATTTATACATGCTCTCCATAAAATTCATAATAAATACATATCTTTTGAGATGAGGAGGAGATTAATTTATCTTTTATTAAAAGGCATAACCATTAATAAAGTCATCAAGGATAGCCTAGATATTTGTAAGGTGATAAGGAGTAACAAAGGCTATAAATAATGAGGGTGGGATGTGAAGTGAATTACCCATTTGATTTTTGTGAGATTTGATCTATTTGGGAGCTTCCATTAGTGAATAATTAAGTATAAAAATTAACCCAAGTAAACTAAGCAATAAAATGTGAAACCCTAGTTGTAAAGAGGGTAAGGAGAGCCTTAGTTGATTCACGGTGAAATCTAGATTGTGCCAAAGTTTTGACCAACTAAACATAAATTGAGAAACATCGCACGAGCCTTCGAAAAGTGTGAATTGATGATCCTCTTGAACTAGGCACCTAGAGAGGGATATGTGTGCATGTGGGTGCCCTAGACCTATTTCTAGGCACCTATTTTTGCGGAAATTCTCGGAAACCTCCTCTAAGTGGCCATGAGGTATTCATTGTTATTCTTCTTTGGTCACAATGAGGTTTCACAATGATCTTCGAAGTCGTTGGAAACCTGTAATGAAGAAATGACCTACAAAATCCTCAAAGAGACATCAAATCCTAAAAAATAAAGATGCAGAATGAGGGGTCAGACTGTCCTTAGATATCACAATGGTGAACTTAAAATTGAGTGCTACACTACATCTCAGACATAATGTAGTTCTATGTATATGTCTGGGGAATCGTGCCATAGGTGGCTCTTGCGCGTGTCACACTTGATATCGAACAAAGTAGCTAGATGTAAAGAAACATAATAAATGTGTGCATGGAATAGAATGAAATTCCCTCCTATGAAGTGTATGCAGAATAGAAAACCTTTGTTTCCCTTCGATGGTGCTATATATATGCAATGGAGCTCTTAGATACTTGATGAATGCAACCTTAGGCGGTGATAGCTAATGCTTAGTGTTTGGTTCTTTAATATGATCACATAACTTTATATTTATATGATTCCCTTGCTTGCATTTCGTAATTAATCCTAAAAAGGATGAATACCAAAAGATAAGATTATCAAATAGATAGATTGGACCCAAAAGATGTGAACAAAGTATATTGAGGTCGGGGGTGCTTAGAGGGGATGAGGGTCCCTAGTGTTGGCATCCTAGGCTGGGCACTTTGGTGTCCAAGATGATAAATATTGAGGTAAAAAGGAATATTGAGTAAATAAAGGTGCAAGAACAAAAGTGAAATAGAAAACAAAGAAACATGGAAAATGACATGGATTACTTATTAATTTTATTACTTAGGAAT
The DNA here is from genome assembly GCA_018340775.1 of Taxus wallichiana var. yunnanensis. Lineage (NCBI taxonomy): Eukaryota > Viridiplantae > Streptophyta > Pinopsida > Cupressales > Taxaceae > Taxus > Taxus wallichiana. Next base: position 1,041,369,808 of record CM031240.1, on the reverse strand, counting down.
CATATGAATAGTAGTATGCAATCAAGAATAAATAGTTACCAAAAGTGCGTGATTTTTATCTACAATTATACTTGTCTTGTAGGTTGATGATCTCCTACTTATCGGAAGCTCTTTTCCCACATTCATATTATTCAAAGGGGCTCTTTCCATGTAGCTTGACATGAAAAATATCAGGTTATTGCATCATTTATCTAGTTTACAAATTTCTTAGGCAGTTCAGATTCATTTGAGTCATCAAGTACACCCATGATAAATTTCATAATTTTGACATGGCTGATTAAAATCCATGCCCATCTCCTTTTCAATCTAGGGTTAATTCTTAATTCCACCTATACCACTCCTCTTTGTTATCCTACCTTGTATAGGAAGTTGGTTATAAGTATGATGTACTTGACCCATACTCGCCTTGATATTTCCTTTTAGTAGGGCTTGTTTCTTAATTTACAGATTATCCTCACACCACAGAACTAGAAATCTGCTAAAAGGAATTTTTAATATTTGTAAGTCACATCACACTTTGGACTACACTACACCAGAGGTTCCATTCATTTGGTTGGATATAATTACTCCAATTGGGCTACTTATATTGATGATAGGTGATCCGCTTCGGATATATTTTTTGTCTTAGTTATTCTCCAGTTGCTTGGGTGTGCAAGAAGCAATAAACTATTGCAATTTCATCTATAAAGGTAGAGTATAGGGAAATGGTTATGGTGAGCCACCATATTATTTGGATTTGATAGTTATTGAATGAGTTTAGATTGCCACAGGATTCACTGATTGTACTTTGGTGTGACAACCAAAGTGCAATTCACATTTCTCACAACCCTGTTAAGCACTAGCAAAAAAAGCATATTGAGGTTCACATGCCCTTCATTAGTCAAAGCACATTCAAGATGGATTTATTTTGTAGGAGTACATTATAAATTAGAAGTAGGTTATTTACATATTTACGGATCTTTTTGCATTACCTCGCTACCTTGAGTTACGCGTAGTGCTTGATGTTTCAAAAGTTGTATTTGGGGTTGTTTGTGAGGACATCTTCCTTCTTATTTCTCTTTCTTAGAGCATGATTTTATTTCCTTCTTTTTTTGGATATTTCTTCATGGATATAATGTACATGAGTACATGATTATGCCTTGTTTACGGGACTCATATTGTGCATATGACACTTTTATTTTGGGCCTCTAGCTTCACTTGAGGAGGGGTGTTAGAGTAGTTTGTTTACCTTAGCCCATGTTCACCTAGGTACTTTATTTACCATCTATTTTATTTATCCCCACCCACTTATGTGTGAATATTTATTTTATCTTATTTAGATATTAGGATAATATTATCTAGTTTGTAGGTAGTTCTTTCCTTGATCTATGGTCTTGACTAGTTATTTCTTGTCTAGTTATCTCATTGATTTATGGCTTGATATATGGCCTTGAATAATTACTAGATTGATATTCCTTACCTATATAAGTAAGGCCCATTTTCATTGTACTAGAGAGAGCTCCATGAGATACAATATATGATATTGTTTCTTTTTGTTTGCAAAGATTTTTGTAAATTTATTCTATCAAATCACTTTCATCTTAGTGAATGTGATAATATATTAGCATATGAGATCTTTGTGGCTTGATATAATATTCTTATCATTCATTTTATCCATTAAAAAGTAGGGATATTTAGGTTTATGCATATTAAGATATATTTAATACTCAACAAACATTGCATTAAGTAGATGATACAAAATTGATAATGATTAAAAAAATTTTATCCACCATACCAAGTTAAATCTATTTTTTATCAAGCTAAAACAAATCTCATGGATTTAAATGTTTTATGGTTATCAAATTTGACACGGGATGTCAAGTTCCCCTAGTAGGTGACTATCTCTACATTTTTTTCAGCGCAAGCAAGTGAAATACCCTTAGAATGGTGTGGCCTCTAACTATCCACAAAACACAAGGGACGAAGTTGCATAAAGCAGTTGTTTACCTTAAGAGTATTGAATGAAAAGGGATTACTTACATAGTTATCTCTAGAGTATGCTCCCTCAAGGATATGTACATCGCTCCTACTTTTCTCCTTAAATTGGTTTGTAAAAATGACATGTGGTTCATATGCGACTTACCTGGAGAAAGAATATGAATGCCTATGTTCTCTATAGTAGTTCCCCCACACCTAAAAATATCTTCCCTTCCCCCATCTTCCCCTTATGATGTTTCATATTTACTCATTAAAATTTAACTTCTTCAATGCCTCTCCATAGGTATCTCTATAAAAATATATTCAATATTATCTCCTCGACAACAAGATCTTTATAATATCTTCATAATGACTAGATAATCAATAAATTTATACATGTTATCCATAAAGTAATAATTTACATATGTATATTTAACAATTGGGAGGAGATTAATTTATCTTTTACAAAAATAATGATTTTCAAAAAGGCATAAAAATTACTATGGTTGTCAAAGACTACTTAGATATTTCTAAGGAGAAAAATCCAAGTATGTAGAAATAAACACATGTAAAGCTATGAAGCAATCAAAAATTTTGGCCCAAGGATATAAGGAGTAACAAAGGGTATAAAATGTAAATCATGTCGGGTTTATGCGATGGGGATGTTGATAGTGGAGGAGAAGTGGATTTTGTTGAAGTAACATTACATTGAATTGATCGTGAAAAATTGGAAGGTTGTTTTTTCTAGTAAAGTACATGGTTGAATGGTCTATATATATATATATATATATATATATATATATATATATATGAAATTAAAATTTTGATTTAAGATGCCAATTTGTAGAATTGAGTATTGTATAATAGTGAAGGTTGCTTGTGTTAGCATAGTCTATGTACTTGTTTTTTTATTAATAGACTAGTTGTTCTATCTATTCCATTATTCTCTCCTTCTATTTTGTAACCTCTCCATCCATTTAGGGGAGTCTTGTTCAATCTCGTACCTATAAATAATGTACGTGGGTTCTTTGTTCAATAGAATAATATGAGATAATATATCTCTATTCTTTCTCCTCCATTTCTGCCTCACAGTTTGGTATCAGAGCATGCTTGATCTCTGCCTGTGCATCTGAAGGAGTCTTCTATTTTTTGTGCATAGAAAGGCTTATTACGTCTTACGTAAGTCCTCGACCTGCTACTACTCACTTTCTCGCGTGAAATTCCTAACTGCTGAATGGAAAGGAGAGTTGGACGTGGTGTGGATAGAAGCAGTTTTATCTGAGTAATACGTGGAAGATTATTTTTAAGTCTTTTGTCTTATTCACCCTAGCGAATACAAAACTAGATCTATGTGAAAAGACAGGTAAGCATCCTGCACGTGGTGGAGAAACAATGAACCATCCCACTCCAGTCATCTTTTGCATCCTACAACAAAGAGAAGCCTGCATGCGTGGAGAAGGAAAAAAATACAAACCTGTGCAAGAGAAGATAAAATGTTTTGTTTAAAACGTGGACATCTGAAGATTGTTGGATATTTGTTTTGCTATGTTGGAATTATTCACAGTCCAAAGAGAAGACTATTGCATGGAGTTCTTCAAATTCTGCATGGGATTTCATCAAAAGATCAGCGTGGAAAAGTGGAGGTGCATGAACAAAGGACATGGAAAAAAATTCCATCTGCCTACAAACTATTCAATATTTCACTTGCATGGAAAAGAACAAAAGAAATACTCATGAAACCGATCACTTTGCTAGCATAATAACTTGAAACAGGGGTCTTGAGCCCGGACAAGCACATCCAAGTGCGAGGATTTTCAAAGTCCAAATGACATCCTTGCTGGAGAAAGCATAAGGGACATCTCACAACCCAACAAGAAGATGATGAATCTGATGAGGAGACATCAGAAGGATCCCATTGTAGTAAGAATCTTGTACTCGTCTCTCAAACTTCTCAACCCACGAAGAAAGTCTGGTTGATAGACTCTGGTGCAAGCAAGCATATGTCAGGTGACAAGAAGCTGTTTGATTCACTACATGAAGAACCAACTGGAGATCGAGTTTGGATAGCAGATGACAAAGAGTACATTGCAAAAGGAATAGGGAATGTCACCATTCCTCTGGGACCACGAAAATGTACACTTACAAAGGTACTATATGTTCTTGGCTTGACTAGAAACCTCTTATCGATTACTCGGCTCTTGTATCATCACCTTAAGGTATAATTTCTTGTGCAAAATGGCATTAAATCATGCTTAATCTCCCGAAAAGGTACGGTTCTTGCTAAAGATTTTGTAAAAGATAAGTTATTTTCTTTAGATATTGTTTCATCTTCGTAGTAGCTTTATCTCGCTTCAACATAGAATCAATTTCCTATGGCATTTTAGATATGGACACTTGTCGATTAGTTCATTGCACTAGATGAGTTCAAGAGCAATGGTCCGTGGACTACCCATTTTCTAGTTCCTTGCCTATTTTCCCTGGCTGTCTTGTAGGAAAACAACACAGAGATCCATTTCAAGTGAGCACCTTCCATGCCAAGAAGTGTCTGGAGGTAGTTCATACCGATCTGAATGGCCCATTTCCTACTTCATTTTTAGGATACAAGTACTTTCAACTATTCGTGGATGACCACTCTCACAAGATGTGGGTATATTTCCTAAAGAAGAAAAGTGAGGCTCTTCAACACTTGCAAAACTTCTATCATCGTGTTGTCAAAGAGTCTGGACAACCACTTCTTCTACTCCACTCAGATCGAGGGGGGGAATTCACATCAAAGAAGTTCTTGGCCTTCCTGAACCAACATGGCATTAAGCAGCACCTAACTACTCCCTACACGCCCTAGCAAAATGGCATTATTGAGCATCACAATCACACAGTGATGGAGATGGCTCATTGCATGCTATCAACTGCAAAGCTAGGAGAATGCTATTGGGATGAAGCAGTAAAAAGATGTATATCTTCTCAACAGGGCACCGAAAAATATTCTATAGAACAAGATGCCAGAAGAGGTATGGAGTGGTAGAAAGCCATCAATTTCTCATTTACGAGTATTTGGTTGCACAACATACATGCATGTCCCAACTCAGAAGAGAAAGAAGGTAGAGCCAAAAACACTCCCGTATCCTTCTTGGCTACAGTACTACCTTGAAGGTGTATCGTCTCATGGATCATGAGACAAAGAAAATATACGAGATTCGGGATGTGGTTTGTGATGAGTCATCCTTTGACTCAATAGTATCAACAAAAGATCCACTTCTAACCACATCTCACCGATTAGTCTCTGAATTAGATGATGAGCTAGAGGAGACTACTCAGAGAAAAGAAATGCTACCAGGAGAACTATTTGTTGACCTTGGAGAACTAGAGAATGTGACTCCACATCAATCCACATGGCAACGACATAGTTCTTCTCAAAAGTAGCCAAGTTCTTGTCCGAAGTGGGTACAAAGCACTATCGGGGGTCACATTTTCAAGAATAATGTTATAAGGGGGAATGTTAGCATAGTCTATGTACTTGTTTTTATTAATATACTAGTTGCTCTATCTATTCCATTATTCTCTCCTTCTATTTTGTAACCTCTCCATCCATTTAGGGAGTCTTGTTCAATCCCGTACATATAAATAATGTATGTGGGTTCTTTGTTCAACGAATAATATGAGATAATATATCTCTATTCTTTTTCCTCCATTTCTGCCTCACAACTTGAAGAACCCATGTTTATTTGTTGGAGTGTGAAGCTATAAAGGTCTCACGTTTATATAAAATGAAGTTGTATAGTATTCGCAAGACACTTGACATTAGAGTCGGGTTCGATGTAGTTATTGATGTAGTTGTCATGATAGTAATCTATGCTCTTTTTTTCTATGTGTATGAAGGCACAATTTTCCATTTTGTTGTATCTTTCAAAGATAATGTTATCTTGAGAAAATTAATTGTTGAATTTGATAAGCACAATGATGGTTGCGAATGGTGGTTTTGACCTAATAAAATAGAAAATTGAGTGTAAAATTCCAATTTCTTCATTAACGACGCTAACCGACCAAGAGATTGGAAGTTAAAATGACCTTTTGGTTGATGTAGTGGAGTTTTGGTTTTAATTTATCATCATCAATGTGCCTTGTTCCATTATATCGGGTGTTTTATGTATTTACATGTGTAATGGGTACATTTAAAGATTGTGTGGGTCAACTAAAGTATTTATTGCAAACAAGTGGTTGGAGGAATGGAAAGATTTTTTTCTAGAAGAAATAAAGAGGCATATAGGTTTTGACATTACAAGTTCCCAGGACCTCAAAATTTACATATGCATTTCATATGTTGAGAAAGATGTTGTAAAACCTGATTTGTGAAGGATTCTAACCTTGTTGGAAGAAAATTGTGTGGAGAGTCATCGATACGGATAAGCTTTGCCAAAGTGTTGATCCATAATAATTTCCTCCATACATGGATATGTTGTTGATAGGAGGACGTTGACCCAAGTCACCAATGAGAATTATGGAACACCTAGCGAATGCTTTGTTCTTCTTTTGGGGAACCCCTCGCTTAGGCGTTGATCTATAAGGGACATAATATTTGGTCATATGAAGCTCATTTCATCTATAAAAATGTTCCTTATGTCTTGTAATGACTGTTGGAAACATGGGAGTGCATGTTCCTTAAGTGGTTTCATATCTTGTATAATTATACATAAACACATGTCAATCGTAGACCTGAAAATGGTGACATCTACAACGCTTGTTGAAGTGAGCAATAATAATGGAGGGGGTATTTGAATTGAATTTTAAGATTATTCTATTTGTATCCTCGTAATGAGGAATAAAATCCCTATACTTGTAGTTCCTTGAATGATCATATTCAAAGGAGAATGTTTATCATGTATATTATAGTGGTGAAGAATATTGTTGAGGGGAATTTGTTGTTCTGTTGACAAGGGGGATTATGGGTACAAGGTGGAAGGATTTATATGAGGGAAAATATGGCTTGCTTGATTGAGGGATATAAAAGTAGATGAAAATTCTTGAAAGGAATGTGGAACAACAATAGTGCTCCATTTTTTATGAAGAAGAAAAAGTTGAAGGAACATTAGAGAAACATTATAAGAGGTAAGGAAGTTAAGGCATGGAATAAAGGACACGGCCTATTGTGGAAAAACAAATTCTAAATAAATTTTGTAGATGGAAAATGCATTTGCAATAAAAGGGAAAGAAAAGTAAAAAAAATATGTGTCCTTCACTACATGTAAGGCCAATTTATTTTAATATACTAGAAGTTAGAGATGGAAAATATGCACAAAGAGGAAAATATTTTAAGTACTATGAAATTTGTATTGATTTTTACAAATATATTGGTTAAGGAAAATTCTCCATGGAAACCCAATTAAAATTTGTAATTAGATGGAACCATTTTAATATTGGAAATGTATTTAGCATCGCCTCATCATTATTCCATGTTCTTAATAGTCATTGAAATGGGGGATTTCCTTGTGGATATTCTCACACTCAAGTTATTTTAAATTTTGGTGTATTTATAATAAATTATTGTATCTATAACAATGATAGTCACGAGTTACCTAACTATACCTACAATGGCATAATTCAATCTAGTAAAAATTTGTTAACGATTACAAAGAAAAAAAATGTGTGTCACAAAATCATGCACTTTAGACATTCTTTAGTGTTGGTCTCATATTACTATTTACAAGGTTTTTGAGTGAATAAAGTACTAATCAACCCCCATCTTTTGGCCATATTACTTTATTTTATTTCATCATTCCCAACCTCTCTTGCACTTGTTTGCAGCGAGTGAGATTTTTTCATTTTACATTATTTTATCTTTTACTGCGGTGCCCATGGGTGCCTTGGTCTCACTAGGGGTGCACCGATCCTTTTTGAACTTTCTTGCCATTTTTTGGGCACTTTGTAGCTGTTTTAGCTTCTTATATTTTTATTGGTCATCCATTTCAGGGTAAATTAAAAAATTAGATCAATAGAACCCTATAAATATAAAGTTATAAGATGATAATGAGGGACCAAGCACTAGTCACTACTATCATCCACTTAGAGTTGCATTCATCAAAGGAATTTGGATATCATTTGCATTCACTTAGCCCCATCATAAGAGACAAGGCTGGTTCATCTACATCACACAAGCATATGAGGGGATTATATTGTATCCATGCACACATTATATTACATTTTCTACACATAGTTATTGCTCACTACTTTCACAAAGTGTGACTGGCACAAGAGAACCTAGGGCATGATTGCACACACTTACACATAGAACTACATCAGGTTTTAGATGTAGTGCAATGCTCAATTAGTAATTCCACCATTGTGGTAACTCCTTCATTTGCATTTTCTATCTTTTTAAGGTTTGATGCTTGTTTTGGGGTCTTGCAGGTATTTTCTTCATCTTAGATTATCGGTGATACTCAATGCGGTACAACAAATATGATGTGACACACATTGATGGTTTCGACTACTTACGAAACTATGAAATTCAGTTTGAGACCTTTTGTGCGAGATCAGGGCACCCATTCTGTAGACTAGGGTACCCATAGGTGCCTCGACCCTTCTCTAAGCGCCTTAGTCTAAAGAATCATCCCGGATCTATCCTTTTAGGATCTCTGCATAGTCGTTCCTACTTCCTGTTTCTCCAGTCACTTCTACGACATAGTCCCACAAGTTCATCAAATCAGCTAAGTCACTTCCATACTTCTCTTGCATATTAGGGATTCTACTATCATTATATTAGTTTCTTGGGTCATTTTTCATAGTCATTTATTGCATTTACTTACTATATTTACATGATGTTCTAGATGATATTAACTACCTAAAATCTACATTTTTAGTTAATCAAAATGTAAAAATTGATAGCTCGAAACTAAAATGAATATTATATTGAAATGAAATCCTTAATTTGTTTAACTATTTGGAATGGAGTATGTAGAAGGGATGTTTAAATATGTTGTAAGTGAAAATTGACATGTACCTCTGAGTATGTTATAAGGCCAAAATATGTAAGCTTGACATTATCAAGCACATGTTTACATTGGCGCAAAGTGGCATCCATAAAAGAAAAAAACATTCCATCAATCTTGGTGTCCTAAGTGGAGAGGTGAGGTCAAGATAGGAACCTAGCGAAATGAAATTTGGTGGACTTAATCATAAAGTCTTTTTCTCTATTTCATGTAGATCGGGAAGCATACATATGGTTGAATCCCTCATGTGTATGGCT
>CM031240.1:1041173112-1041358112 GCA_018340775.1 Taxus wallichiana var. yunnanensis | reverse complement strand
TTCTGCTTAGCAATGGCGTGGCGCAAACCGGATTTTCTGGCGGTGCTCAAATGTGTAGCGGTTTTGGTTGGAGAAGCTTCTTCATTCAGTGCTGAGCTCTATCATATTATGACATGATTAGAATAACTGTTTGCTTAAATAGCAACCTCACTCACCGTGTGCTAATTAATATTATTATTATTGTATGCTATCAACTACTTAAGTGCTTTTTATTAGGTTAATAATGCCCAAGGAATAGACATTTGAGACCATAATATTGTACGCTCTTTCTATATAAGGGTTCACAGATTTTCTAGAAAAATGCTTCCCCATGTTTTATTTGAGAGGTAGGGATCCTATATTAACTTTTGTTATTTATCTTTTCCAATAAGTAGTGGTAACTATACATTCTTGGTTGGTTGAATGGTTTTTCTCGATGATATTTTTATTTTTATTAATTTAAAAATAATCAACAGATTTTTCATTGGTTGAATGGTTTGGAATTCTAACTCAAATGACAATATAAAATCAATATATTATGTCTTCTAATGACATAATTCAAAACGTATAGAGTGTCAACTATCATCTATCATAAATTCATTAAGAAAAAACATACTTTAAATTAATATACCATATCTTCTAATGATATAATTCAAAACATATCAATTGTTAACTATCATCCATCATAAATCCATTAAGAAAATGCATACTTATTTTTAATTATTCCATTATAATAATTACATTTTCCTTACATTATTTAATATATTTTTATATTATGTTATTATTTTTATTACAACTAGCAATCACACGTGCACAATGCAATGTTAACGCCAAATGATATATGTTATTTGATTTAGAAGGGTAGTAATTACTTTTATAGTTGATGTTGATAAGGGGTGTCGATTAGAAGACCATTTGTTAGTGCAAAACTAGGCCCCCTGGTAGATGTTTCTTACAATCCCAAGATCCCCGTCGATTGCTTCAACTTCTGTCTTGCAATAAATTGGCCAAACGGGTATAATATTTTGATGAATAAAAGCATGAAAAATGGCTAAATATAGTTTGTACTTGAAGATAAAAACAATCAAAGGAGGTGGTGAGAGAGGAGAAAAAGATGATAGGAAAGGTACCCGAATTTGAAAGTGAAACGAAATTGAAGGGATTTGGAGGCGGTGGATGGATTGTTGCTGCTTATGTCTTTGGCTCGACAATGGACACCTACCAAACAATGGATCTTGTTAGACTTTGTATGGGAGTAAAGAAATGCATGAGTGTAATTACATGTCTACCTCTTTGATAGAGTTGCAATGTGTGTTTATAATTAGTTTTCTATAAACAAGCACAAGCATAAAGTGAAGTTCTACCCTCTATCTCTATCCACTTTTCGTAACATTATCTTCTTAAAGCATGCAGATCCTAAACTTAACAGATTATCTACTTCACCATGTTTTTTGTACCACTGGCATTAATAGAACACAAACCAGACAAATCAAGGAGTGTGGTCAATTCCACTAGATTTCCCAAGGATATTGATGTTTTTACTAATCACTTTGAGAAGAAAATGAAAGGAATTAGGTGATTTTCAGAGCATAACAAATAAATCAGGGGCATCCAAATCATTTGAACACATGCCAACCTCTACAATTTTGAGCTAAGAACCTTTTGCTAGAGAATTTCATATATATATAGGCAAGACCACCTCAAATATTAAAAAATGACAAACACTCAAAAAATAGAAGGTATTTAGCATATGATCTAGGAATATCATCCTTAAATTAGTCAAATAAGTGTGAACCATTCGGATGAAAGACATTTCATACAACCCGAGCAGGACACGAGCTTTTATATTATATTTTCAACATTCAATTCCCTTAAGGATTTCATGTATGAAATGTAAATCTTCTGCTAAATAAAGAATACTCACGAACTCCAAACATCTCATGACACAAAAAAGAAATACCTAACTGATCCAAGTATGGCATCAAGAAAATCAAACACTACCCAACAAGTAAAGGTGATGCGCTAGACAAAAGCAATCCTTTTTTCTTATTCCAACCCAAAATACCAAGCCACAACTTAAAACTATGATAAAAATAAAGTGAACAGGAAAAATATGCCTTTAAAACAATCTATACAACATGTTTTATGATTGATAGAAACCCTTAACCCGTTTTAATCAATCTTCATTCTAGAGCAAAAAAACTTCTATTCCCACGACATACCCTGGACATGAAGAGTAAACCCAGATCAAGTACAAATTAACATATCCTCCATACCCATAAAATAAATCTCAGAGAATTTGAAACATTCAATCAATTAAAAAACCCTAAAACATTTACTCTAGATACTTAAACTCACCTATGCAGCAGGAGGAATCCAATGGCATCGAAGGGTAGAATTAAGTGCTTTCTTCCCCTCTTTCCAAAGCAAATTCAACAGAATAATACTCTGCAACTTAAACCCTGGAGAAAACAACTAAGAAAATAACTCTAAAACATTAACATTGAAAAAAACTGATCTCTTGTCTGGTGTCTTTCTTTATCCTTCAGAAGTGTTTTTAATCTCCGCATCAATCTCAACCCAGATTGCAGGTTTTTTGCAGCCGATTTCCAACCCAAAAGAAAATATTGAATCCTCGACCATCTAAAACACATGATAATGAATGCCAAGACCACTCCACAATCAATTAACATTCATTAGGCAAATCTAAAACTTCCAGATGCAATATAATTTGTAGAAACCTTCAAATTGGGCCACAAAAACATGCAACTTTGCTAATTTTACCTAAAGCGGTTGTCCAAAAATGCAACTACCATTGAAAAATAGCTAAATTGTCTTTGCGCTTTGTCAATAGTAACCTAATTTCGTAAATGACCGAAAATGCATTTCCCATGGGACGCCTTTAGGGTGAAGGTCCTTTTTAACACTTTGTGTGTTGTCTACATAATTTGCAATTATCACCAATAAAAAAGAAATAAACATATCATTCCTTCTAAATGTGCACATCATCTTTTGAGACTTAGATAATACAAAAACAAACATCAATTCTTTGATAATGTTATGTTTTCATGGCCGTAAATGTTTAAAAACTATGTAAGGATGAATTTTAAATAATCATGCTTATCAACTCATACTCATCCTTACCTATAAAATAAAATGATATAAGAATAATAGCTATCCAAACTATATTTTAAACTTAAAATATTCCAATGATAGATTAATAGTTATCCAAACAATAGGTAACAATTTATCTTATAAATATATATTGAATAAAAGGTTATTTTCAAAATTTTATGACTTTTTAATTAACATTGACAAGTGTAAAATGAGAAAAATACGCTACAGTCAATTTCCAAGCCAATAGCTTATTAGGATTTGTAGGTAACTACCTATTACTCTCTATCTGATTAGGGTATATATTTTAAGAAGCTATGCATTCAAACTGACTTGTTTGAGAAGCTACTCGGTCAAATTATAAATAAGATTTTCTGGCCAAGAGCTGATTACGATTTAAAACATAACCATTACACTTGATCTGATTGAGGTGACATATTTTAAGAACTAACTATGCATTCCGAAGTAGCTTGTGGCTTGTGTGAGAAGCTACTCGGTCAAATATAAATAAAATTTTAAGATTTTAGGTATATTGCAATTCATTTTCAGATGAATACAACTTCATGTAATATTTTCACATCTTCATGGGGAAAAAGGTATTCTTTCCCTCATTTGACTTTATCTTGTGCAATTCTATAATTCCCTTGAGAACAAAAATGTTTCTACCACCTTTAAGATTTGCGGTAGAATCTTGTGTTTCGGTGTGCAAAGGTTCTTATTGATTGTATTATTTTTATGTAGATGTCCCCTATGTGTGCATGTACGTTATAGTCAATTCTAGAATGGTGTTGAATAGGGTTTAGCAAGGAAACAATCAAATAATTGTATCCATTAATATCAGAGCAATTAAAGACTTTAAGCTAGACAACAATCTAAGTATCATATCATTTGGTATGAAGGCAAAGGAAAAGGCAATAATAGATTTTGGCCTAAGATGTGAGGCATAAGAAATCTGCACACAAAGAACATACAAAGTTAGGAAGTTTCAAAATCTGAGACATGGTCTTACATGTACAAGAACATTACAAGGGAGTTCAAATCCGAAGTAATAAACAAGAAGATATCAATCTCAAGGTTCTTATCTTGGATTTTATGCATATCACATTGATTAATATTTTTTTACATTCTCTTTATATTTCTCAAAAAATCACCAAACTCTACCATATGATAAAGATATTACTATTTTTTATTGGCTTCTTAAATTTGGGGAAAAAAACTTTTACATGATAGTCAAATGGACATCAAATTTAATGTAAAGAATTAAAATTATACGGTCAGACTTATAGATCCCACGCTTTCTTGCCATTGTAGAATGTCTATCAACATAAATATTTGATTTGTACATGTATAATAATTGATTATATGATCATTCATGAGCACAAACTCGCTAATGGTGCTGTAGTTGTGTAGTAGATCATTATCAACTCTTCTTTGTATGAGTTATTGTGAGAGCATCATCCCGAGTACACCATGTATGGAATTTATCCCATGGTTGGCATGGCTCATGAGATTTTGTATTTACACAAACTTTTTCAATGCAATAGCCATAATCTTTTGTGCATTATATGTTAGGAAATAAGAGATAAAATATGCGGAATAATCCCTCACATAATCATAATAGTAGAAACTAATATGCAAAAATTATTACAGATCTGAAATAAAATTGCAGAATAAAATAACACAACACAAAGAGACAATATTTAACATGGTTCACCCAATTTGGGCTACGTCCACCAAGAATCACTTGCTTAGATTTTATTACAAGCCACCACTCTCTCAATACAATACCCAGATCCGTTTGGAGCTATGCTCAACAAACTCTATAGAATTCACAGCCGAATTCAAAGGACATCTGCAATGTTCTTCATGCTTTCTATCATATGCATAAAACCATATAAATAGACAACTACTTAAGCATTTTTACAAAACCGTGGGTATCAAAACCATGGGCAAAACCTGTCCCATAAACCTATGGGTCAAAAAACTCGCCCATATGAGAAAAGCACGTTTCCCAATATTTCGGGTGCAATTTTTTTGAAGCCAAAAATTTACGCCTAATTTTTTTTTTTTTTTCGAGTGTGCCCCGAACTTCATGAGGATACATGAAAATTGTACAGTACTCTTAGTGTATAGTCTTCAACACTTTCACACATGAAAACAGGCTCCACAACCTAACAATCTCCCACTTGGAGACTAGTTTTCCTCTGAGCAAGCTTCTTAACCCTTCACTAGTTTCTGTGAAGACCAACCAAAGCTGAACACAACTTCATTTTCCCTTGTGACCACCTTGGTCATCATGTCTGCGAGGATTACAGTAGTATGAATCTTCTCCAACTTCAACTTCTCTTCCTCTAAAGCTGTCCTGATGAAATGGTACCTTAACTGTATATGCTTTGTCCTAGAGTGGAAAGCAGAGTTCTTAGCTAGGTGTATAACACTCTGACTATCACTATGCAACTTTCCTTCCTCTTGCTTATGCCCCAACTCCTCAAGTAATTTTTGTAACCAAATCATTTCCTTGTTTGCCTCTATGGCAGAAACATACTCAACCTTCGTGGTTGACAAAGCCACCAACTTCTGTAGTCATGAAATCCAGCTTACTGTTGTTCCACCTACAGTGTAAACATAACCTATTGTGCTCCTCCTGTTGTCTACATCTCCAACCATATTTGAATCTACATAACCACACAAAATGGTGTTTGATCCACTGTAGCACAAAATTGTCCCCATGGTCCCTCACAAATACCGAAGGATCCACTTTACTACCTACCAGTGATCTCTACCTGGATCACTCATAAATCTACTCACTGCTCCCACTGCATGGGCAATATTAAGCCTAGTGCACACCATGGCATACATCAAACTACCAACTGCTGATGAGTAAGGTACCTTGGACATTTGGTTTCTCTCCTGCTCTGTCTTGGGACACTGCTCCTTTGATAACTTGAAATGGCCTGCCAAAGGAGTCCTAACCGGTTTAGCATCCTGCATATTAAACCTCTCCAAGACTTTCTTAATGTACTCTTCCTGAGATAAAGTCAGCTTCCGTTCCTTCCTATCCCGAGATATCCTCATACCAAGGATTTTTTTGGCTGCCCCCAAATCCTTCATAGCAAAGGATTCACTTAGCTGCTTCTTGAGTACTTTTATTTCTTGCATGTTTTTACCTGCAACCAACATGTCATCCACATACAGACAAAGGATAATATAACTACCATCCTCAAATTTCTTTGTATACATGCAATGGTTAGAATGACATCTAATATAACCTTGCTCCATCATAAAGCTATCAAATTTCTTATACCATTGATGTGGAGCTTGTTTCAAGCCATCTAAGCTCTTCTTCATTTTGCACACCATCTCCTCTTTACCTTTGACCTCATAGCCCTCTGGTTGCTACATATATAGTTCCTCCTCCAAATCACCATGGAGAAATGCAATCTTTACATCAAGCTGTTCTAAGTGCAAGTCTTCTGCTGTAACTATTCCTAGAACAGTTCTAATAGAAGTCATTTTTACTACAGGAGAAAAAATCTCATCAAAATCTATACCTTGTTTCTGTGCAAACCCCTTGATCACCAACCAAGCCTTATATATTTTCTTTCCTCCTCCTTCGTCTTTAACTCTATACACCCACTTGTTCTACAATTCTCTTTTGCCTTCCTGGTAGCTTCACCAAATCCCAAGTCTGGTTCTCCATGAGAGACTTATGCTCCTCATCCATGGCTTGCTCCCACTTCTTCCTAGCATCTACCTACATTGCTTCATCAAAGCTCTCTGGCTCTCCACTATCAGTGAGTAATAAATAATAAAGAGAAGGAGAAAAATGTTCAGGTTCTCTTCTTACCCTAGAAGACCTCCTCAATATAGGAGTTTGGGGTTCCTGTTGAGGGGGTTCCTGAACTGATTCATGTGTCACTTTCCCATCCGGAAGATCCTCTACCGCTGCATATTCTTTCTTGGATTCTTCCATGTTTTCCTGCAACTGCTGCTTATACATGACTTTCTCATTAAAGACCACATCCCTAGATCGAATGATTTTCTTGTCCTTAATACTCCAACATTTATATCCAAAGTCATCACCACCATAACCAATGAAAGTACATTTTTTCTGATTTAGCCTCTAGCTTGTTCCTATCATCCTTGTCTATATGAAAAACACCTCACATCCAAAGACTATAAGAAATGAATAATCAAAATTCTTACCATACCAAGCCTCCTAAGGTATGCCTCCATCCAGGGCACTTGAGGGTCCTCTGTTTATCAAGTACACAGCTGTGCTCACCACTTCTGCCCAAAAAGAAAGAGGTAGTTCTGCATGTATCCTCATGCTCCTAACACGTTCCATTATTGTTCTGTTCATCCTTTACGATACTCCATTCTCTTTGCGGAGTTCTGGAAGTATCTTTTTCCTGTGGATTCCATTATTAGAACAGTAATCATCAAATTCATTGCTGCAATACTCCCCTCCATTATCTGACCTGAGACATTTTAGCTTAAGACTTGTTTCATTCTCTACCAAGGCTTTCCATTTAAAAAAAGTGTCAAATACATCAGATTTGTTTCTAATACAATAAACCCAAACTTTCCTTGTTGCATCATCAATAAAAGTAACATAATAACTTGAACCCCCAAGAGATGATACAGAGCTACCCCTAAAACATCAAAATGCACCAGCTCTAACTTACTCTCTTTCTTTGTAGGTCGAACCTTGAGAAACCTTACTCATACTTTGTTTCCCATATATGCAGTCCTCACGAGAACTCCAAATTTGTTTCGTATATCTAGGCAAATCCTTCTTTATGATCTCCATGTCCTTATGGCTCATATAACCTAGCCTATAGTGCCACAATGTTGTATCTACTACGAAGCCACAAGATTACAAACATTAGTGCTTGTAAGTGGTTAAATACAAGGTTCCAACCTTCTTACCTCTTGCCACCACAAGAGCACCCTTGGTAACCTTCCAAGAGTCCGCTATAAATATCACAATATCAACCATCACTTCCCAATTGCCCTACCGATATCAAATTTTATCTTAATGTAGGCACATGTCTGACATCCTTCAATAGCCAAGTATTCCCATTCTGCATCTTAACCTAAAAAAAACCTTTTCCAACTATGTTGCAAGGCTCATCATCACCAATAAAAACATGCCCAAAATCTCCTTGAACATAATCAACAAAATAATGCCTATGTGGAGAAGCATGGAAAGAAGCCCCTGAATCTAAAACCCAAGATTCAATAATATTGTGCAAAGAAAGAATTAAAGCATCCTGACATACATTACCTGTTGCCACATTTGCCTCCTTGTTTTCTTCCTGTTGTTTCTTCTTATCCCGAAGCTCCCAACAGTCCTTCTTTACATGCCTAGGATTTCCACAATTCCAGCATACAATCTTGTTCTTGGATTTTGACCTTGCTCGATCTTTTGATTTTCCACGGTTTCCTCTATTCTTCTATCTCCCTCTAGTTTCCATTGTCAAAGAATTCCCTGAAGTAGAAGATTCCCGAGATCTTTTTCTTCGCATTTACTCACTTAGAATCACCCCTACAAAATCCTCAAATTTCAACTTCGAGTTAGTTAGAACCGAGTTACTTAC
This sequence comes from Taxus wallichiana var. yunnanensis, assembly GCA_018340775.1. NCBI lineage: Eukaryota > Viridiplantae > Streptophyta > Pinopsida > Cupressales > Taxaceae > Taxus > Taxus wallichiana. The sequence continues at coordinate 1,041,349,416 of CM031240.1, read as the reverse complement.
TACCATTACCAGGCTATTCCAACTCTCAGGTAAAGAGCATAGAATTAATAAAGCCCTAACTTAATCAAATTCTATTATAACCGAAGCTAGCATATTCACAACCATATTGAAATCATTTAAATGATCTACTACTGAACTATTCTCAGACATCTTCATATTAAACAACTTTTTCATTAAAAATATCTTGTTAGAGGCAGAGGGTTTTTCATACAACTTCCCTAATACATCCATTAGATCTTTTGTCGTCTTTTCCTTTGAAACATTAAATAATATTGACGATGCAAGATTCAACTGGATCATTCCAAGTGCCTTCCGATCCAACAAATCCCATTCCGCATCTGTCATACTCGAGGGTTTGTTCACCTTCTCAAACAATGGAGTATAAAGATCCTTATGATAAAGGTAATCTTCCATCTACATCTTCCAAAGACTGAAATTCTGCCCGTTGAATTTATCAACCCTAGATCTTCCATCATCTGCCATAGCTCCCACTCAAGCTAAAAACTTTCCCTGCGATTCAACACTTCAGAAAACCAAACCAGGATCTGATACCAATTGTTAGGAAATAAGAGATAAAATATGCGGAAGAATCCCTCACAGAATCGCAATAGAGAAACTAATATGTAGAAATTATTACGATCTGAAATAAAATTACGAATAAAATAACACAACACAAAGAAACAATATTTAACATGGTTCACCCAATTTGGGCTACGTCCACCAAGAATCACTTGCTCAGATTTTATTACAAGCCACTGCTCTTTCAATACAATACCCAGATCTGTTTGGAGCTATGCTCAACAAACTCTCTGAAATTCACACCAATTCAAAGCACATCTGCAATGTTCTTCACGCTTTACTATCATATGCATAAAACCATATAAATAGACAATGCTTAAGCAGCTTTTGCAAAACCATGGGTATCAAAACCATGGGCAAAACCCATCCCATAAACCTATGGGTCAATTAACTCGCCCATATGAGAAAAGCACATTTCCTGATATTTTGGGTGCAATTTTTCGAGGCCAAAACATTTACGCCTAAATTTATTTTTTCAGGGCTGCGCTCCCAACCCTTCTACTACAGGGGCTGCCACCTGGACCCCACTCGGGGCCGGCCCGGCCCCAAACCCCGGCGAGGATACATGAAAAGTGTACAATACTCTTAGTGTATAATCTTCAACACTTTCACACATGAAAACAGGCTCCACAACCTAACATTATATGTATTATGTAATCTCTCGAATGATAGCAATTAATACATGTGCTTGATCTTAATTTCACCATTATACTTTTATCGATACTTCTTGATTACATAACATAGCATCAAGTTTACATGTTCTTCAAGGATAAGTGATGATTCCAAAGAGGATACAACTAAAGATATCATTGAGCTTGCATCATAAAGAATCGAGACTCCCCAAGTTACATAGTAGGCTTAGACTATGTTGAAGGAAAAGGGCTTCATACAACTCATAATCATTTTTATCATACAAGGCCATAATAGATAGCAGGGATTGCATATACATTAATTGATAAGTATAAATGTCTTCCATAAGTTCCAGGACTTAGATAGAAATCCAACAGTTTTTCAGGGACTGTAGGATACGATATGGCATGGTTACATTTGTGTATATGTACATGTATATATATCTACAATAAACATATTTTTGTGCAAAAAATCATTAAAAGCAGATAACTCTAAAATTTTCAAAGTAAAAAAATAGCTGATTTGAATAGCTTCGAAATTCAGAGTACAATCTAAGATCTAATAAGCAACAACACATTGATCTCCTTGGAGATGATCACCATTATTCTCTATACTAAAGCTCTACATCATTGATATACTCATACAGTCCAAGAATGCTAGAATATGAATTAGATGGACCTCCATCACTTAGGTTACACTCTAATGCTACATGAAATGTGTATTTCATGCTCACTTTTCTAAGAAGGCTCTTGTCTCTAATGAGATATAATATTTTAATCACTAGTCTCTAATAAAATAACAATCCCCTCCACATTTGTTCTACCGATTCTTCAACCACGATTAAAATGTCGGTGGAGTCTCATTAATAATGCCCCTACACTTTTTGTAGGCATAGATGGTCTTACACATTTTTATGAATTCATGCTATAAATATAATAATTGCTATGAGGTATTGGGAGCCTCATAAGTTACAACATATTTGGCCAATCTCATTTCTTCAAATTTATCTTCCATGAGAAGGGAAAGTATTTTTTAAAGTGTCTATTAAAAATCATAATTTTGTAATAAAGGTTAATTAAAAGACAGAAATTTTTAATTTTAATGATGAAATCAGAGGCTGATTGAATTATAAACAAACATCATGGAATTGAACATTTTGAAGTCCACAAACATTGGAGAAGGATGCATGACAAAATGATTTAACCAATAAAGTCACACATTAAACAAAACCATAAGCATGAATAAAATAAAAGAGAACTTCTATAAACACTCTTTTTAGCAAACATGTAGAGCATATGCGAGCATTCTTGCACATCAATCATTACAGAATCATAAGGCCCTGCCTTTGTACTTGCTTCTTCCAAAGGAGCACAAAGGGCGAGATATGTACCAAAATGCATCACTACCAAACCTCTGTTTTATATGCTGAACCGGTTGTCAATAGAATCAGTACTGCATACAACTAATGTGTGAAAATCAATATTTTGGCCTTATGCTTGATGATTTTCAGTTGATAACAAGCCATGAATTTACTTTCTAGGAGTCAAGATCACTACATAATTTAGGGCCTTTTGTTTTTGCCTCTTTTACCAAGCATGAAATATAGCCATATTGTGTACACTAAGATATGACCTTAGACCAAATGTTATCATGTCTATCCAAACATGTCCGAGATATGACAAGTTTTATGCATATCAAGTACATGTCCCTAAAATATATCTACCAGATTATTACCGATACAAAAAACATGGATACAACAGGGATCCTATGGAATATCCTATAAATTTGTTGTCCCTCGAGTTAAAAAAGAAGTCAAGAACATTTTGAAAGTTTTGCAATGTAAAAACATGCAAATAATCCCATGGTGAATTGCCGGACAAAACCCAAGGCAAACACCACGTGTTTGAAGAAACTAGTTTTCCTACTAATCGTGTACTTTAGTAAGGTAATGCCATTTTATCCATTTTTGGTATTCTTCTACCTCTCGAATTGAAGTTACCTCCAAAAGAAGATAATTTAAAATTCCATACAAATATACTACTTTGAATTATTCAAAGATCCCAAGAACAAGTCGACCCAAATATATCAAATTTGATCCCCACGAAAAGAAAAACTTTGAACACAAAATGTACTGAATACTAAAGCCAAAAGTTATGAATGGTGAAATTCCGGTTGAATTAATTACAAATCTTAAAAAAATTCTTTCATGTAACAAACACTAACTTGGGAAGAATTTCCACCTTCGAAAAAAATACCAATGAAAAGAGTTGCATACCATCTAGGGTTTGTTATTTATATATACTCAGCTAGTTCAACAGAATCAAGCGCCATTTTTGCACTTATAACATTGAACCCATGCACTCGGGGATTTTCGTGCTCAAGCTAAGATTCTTAGAGTTTTTGTTTCCTTCACTTCTGTAAGCACGCTTTTGGAATACTCTTATCGATAATTATCCCATCAATTATAGGGATGTCGAGCATTAATGTTATCGTGAGTCAAAATTTCCTATTTTTGATCATCAAGACCATCTGCAACTTTACGAACCTCTGTCAGGAGAAAATCCTCTCCCAAAGGCCTACTATTTCCTACATGACCAAAAGTTTTCCTCTCTTGCAAATTGAAGTAGAATTCATTGATCTTAGAATCATTTGATGTAGCACCCATTCCTTTCAATTTTTCTATCCCGTGCTTTGGAAAGAAGCCATCTCCTTGACAAATTTGGGTGTGGTTTTTCTTACTTCAGGTTCTTCTACAGAAATAGTCATTGTCAAAGCCCTCGCTCTAGTTTTCTTTGTTGCTTCCTTTCCAGAATGGGCCCTCTGTGATACCTCCACCTTTGATGTTCTCAATGATGTCAAATGCTCTTTGTTGACAAGATTAGCTAAATTCATATTTGTAGAGACATATTCATTTGTGGCTCTGTTATTTTTTGCAAGCATTTCCAAGTCTACGTTCACTTACAATTGCTTCCTCTGCCTCTTTCCTTGATTATTCTTAGGTTCTCTATCTTCCCCATTTGCACACTTGTTTTCAATTGATCCCACCCCTTACCCACATTGTGTATTTCCTTTCCCCAATCTCTTCCGTTTCACCACATGTTTTGCCTCATCACTTACACTCTTTCGACCGATAATATAAAATGGGTTGTGGCAAGCGAAAACTCTACGATTTCACGCAATATGTGTACATAAACTTCACTATATAATTTCTTTGCATGAATGTTGCATTATATAATTTATTGGTTTAATTCCACTTTGTCACCCTACTCTAAGTTCTTTTTTATCATTTTTTTGGTAACAAAGTTCATGCCTTTATATTGAACCCTTTATGTCTCCATCACTTTTCATTCGTCCATCCACTCCCTTTCAATTTCCAAGACGCTAATCCTCCCTCCAACATGGAGTGTGGGAATATGTTGTTCCTTCAAATTGTTTTAATTTTCATATTGGCCTTCCTTAAATTCTTACTACCAATTCGAAATGCATATGGTGTGGAAGCCAAGTAAATTGTATCCTGCATCAGTTTCTTGTAAGTGTTTACCTAGAAAGTCCCAAAGTGATAACCCATAGAGAGCTCGGCTCGGACAATATAAATGCACAAATCGTGTACGACGAAGAATGCATTGAGCAATTAGAATCTCCCCCTCTCCCAAATAAATACATGGGTACATTTCACTTTAGTAGTATTCTTAAGGGATCCGCTTGGTACATCTATTCATTTGGCCATCACATTTTATTCCCTCCGAACCCTCTGCTTAAGGGCATGCTCAAAATGCATCTCAATTCTCAATCTACTTTGCAAGGACACAGGCACATCATGCCTTATGGTTTTGGAGCCTTACAGGAACAACAATACAGAAGTAGCCTAAGAGTCCAGGTACTTTTCCAAATTCTAATATAGAACGAATTTAATTGCTGTTACTTATCTTATATATTAGAATGAAAAAATAAATAATAAATGGTCATTTTAAGACCCCAATATAGAGCACATAAGAATGTAGTTTGTTGACACAACTCTGGATTTCAGCCCATAATAAATCTTAAGTCAAGATTGGTTGGTCTTGTGGATGGTTCTGTTTTTATTAACACGAATAAGACCGCATGCTAAATGTTGAGAATTGTTTAATTTTAGGAGAGTGATATTTCAGAGAACTGTAGTGTGCTTTGCTGTGGTAGGTAAGTGTTTATGAATCAAAATACGGAAGCAAACAAACTATAATTCTTGTTATGGGCGCATCCTACATCCTGTCTGGGGGTAATTGTTTGTAGCACTTTGGTTTAAACATATGAGGGAGCTGACATTGATAATGCACCCAGGTTTAAAACTTCGAGTAAGTCGATCCTGATGTTTTTGCCCCAAAAAATACCATACCTTCTATTGTAATTCATCACGTGCTTTTGAAAACACAAGGATTGATACCTCAAGCCTTTTGGTTACCTGTTGACACATGACACGTTTCTCCGGCTTCTTACTCTTTGCAAAGACGGATTTAGCACATGATAAATGACAGCTCACCCCATCCATTGTCTGTAACATCTATACATGCTATATCTCTGTTTGAAATAGTGATTAAGATTAATTCTAAAAGAACATAACACCAGGGATTAAATGTCAGCTCAAAAAGTGAATTGAGAATAATTTAAAAACTAATTACAAGAATCAATTGATGACTCACAAAATCCATTGATGAATTTATGCAAAAGTAATGCTTATTCCTTTTCGAAATCAAAAAGACAAAACCAAATGGTAGCAAGCCACATCCAATTTCCAGAACATCTAGTGCCATATTGTTTTAATTGAAATAAAATCTATAGCAAAAAATTAAAGAAACAACCTACCTTTTACAATTTCTCTCTCAGCATCTCCCTTTGCAATCTTTTCCGGAGTATTCTTCCATTAAGAAATATCGTTAAGTATTATTTTCTTCTTGTCTTTTTGAAAACTCTAGATTCAATCTTAATATCAATAAGATAAGATCGTTTATGTCAATATTGATTGATAATCCTTCGTGGAAGCTATATATGTATGCAATATTGATGATTGGATAGATATACAACCCTTGAGTGATCCACACTAAAAATCCTACGACCATGTGCATGGGTTTATCTTGCACTAGCTAGAGTAACAAGGATTATAAGAGTGTGAGGGTTAATGAATGCAATGACCCAAACACACAACAATGTAACATAAGACTTAATTGCAGGAAATGGAACTTTTATTCATTAATGGTGAATGGCGAATATAGATATGTACACACAATTACAAAGACCAAGACAAAAGACTCTGTATAAAAATGGAAACGTATCCTTGCTTATCGTCTACACTACTTTGAAGGTATTAAAAACAAATGCATGTTATAGTAGAACCAAGAAAATTTATCTACCGTATTTGAAATGAGTGAAAGGTAAATAAAATAAATATATCTCCTTCTATATTGTATGATACAATATATATGCACACATACAAATGATACTTTGAAAGCTACAACTAATGATAGGTGTTGGAGAGGTAGTAAATGGTAGATGCCCCTAGGAGCCTCGGTGGGACTGGAAAAGGATACATTGTCGAGCATCATTGCCATGTGTGAAAATATGTAAAATATTTTCATTCACTCCAAAACATCAAGTGAACACACATGTTTGTATATAGGAAGATAATGACATACTGAGTATATGGCTAACATAGTAAGAAAAGTGTGTCATGTAAGTAGTATAAGAAAACAAAAGTAAGTGTACCCAAGGTATGCATATGCAGTGTATGAGTGGGATTGAATGGTATCTAATGCGTGAATGTGATAGGAGAAGCCCGCCCCTAGTGGGTGTGTATAAAATGAGGTCCATTTATAAAATATCCCTCAACAATAAAGAATCTACCATAGAACAAGAGTGTGTCATCTGGAAATGGTTTGAAAATGTGTGCTAGAAAGATAGATCATAAAGCATAGAGTGTGAAAAGTGAATGAAGTGAGGTTGATTTAAGATTTAGACCCTCAGTAGTCAAGTATGAACCATGGAACTAAAGTGTGTCATTGAGTAATAACGAAACAATGTGTGTATCAAGGTGTGTAGGAGTGCAAAGAAAGATTAGTCATGAAACGCTGAACATGAAGTATAGTAGTAGATACTAAAGGAAACTGATTAGGAGCTATTGGAAAATAGACGCGGTCATTATGAATAAGAGTAGCCAAAGTATGGAGAGTGCATGCAAGGATGTATACCGTGTATATAGAAAATAACATATGTACCATGAATAGAAGAATCCATAAGTAGGCCTAAGGAGAAAAGTGTGTACAAAGTAACATAGGAGCATGGATAAATGTATCAAGGTATGCAAAAAGTGTAGATAAGAGAAAGTGTTGCGTGAATTTTAAAACAAAAGGAATGTAAAGACACCTCTGTGAATAATATGGATAGGTAATTGTTGATTAGTGTATGTGATCGTGAAGGGGAAGAGTTAGATGCCTCCCAAGTGTGTGAGTAATGGAATCTATGTGATGAAGTAAGAAGAGAGAGACCATGCCATGGTGGTGGATGTGGCAATGTGTCGGGGTATCGGTAATGGTGTTAGGAGGATTAGAGCTGCCAAATTAAGTTGTGGTATGAAGAAAAAATGGAAATTTTTCTTTGACACATGAAGAAGCTTGAAGTTGAGATTAAACAAGATCAATTTCGGAAGGCCACTCAACCCTCCACTCAACCCCACTTCATTGTTCACACCATAGCTACTTCTCGCATACCGATGCGGACTATCAAGTCATGGGTAGCAGATGCCTAATTCCCTATTCCTCTTCACGTAGAAGAAATCTTAGAGACAAATCCTCTCTGAGTCGTCATCCTTCCCCCAAACTAACTAGATCACAACTGACTTATGGACCATCACCTCATCTTGATCCCCATCCCACAATGCAATATATTTAGTGTGGCATTCTCACCTGAGTAGAGGATCAGATAGATGACACCTTATTGACCATGAGATCCAAGCTGGACCAACATGTTGTTATCAAACAACACACCATAGAGAACCTCATGAATCGTGGCCAAAGCCATATTGTGAATCAAGTAGATGATATGTGTAAGTGCAGAAAGTTGGGGGACTAAAAAATGGACATCAAATCCTTAATTTTATGAACCGCGATTGCATGTTTATAAACCATGATCACGGTATTAAAAACTGTGATCACAATCTATTTTTCTAGACTTGGGAAATTCCAAACCTAAAAGCACGATTGCACTTTATAAAGCGCACTTGCACTTTATAAAAACCACTCGCACTTTATAAAAACCGTGATCACACTTTATAAAGTGTGATTGTGGTTCTCTGATACCAAAAACAACGACCCTCATTTTTCCCACCATTTTAGACCTACGATCGCGGTTCTTAATGTATCATAAAATATAATCCTTAAGGCTCGATAATTTTTTTACTAAACTAGAGCTTTGGGAGGTCATTATGGCGTGTGAAAGGCCAAAAATTCAAATTTGCTCTTCCACGGACTTGAACCATGCCCAAAAATCAAAAACATGTCAAAATAATGGTACCATCGCATAGGGGATACTATTAGCTTTGTATAAATATTGAGTTTAAAGTGAATAGAATAAGATAAATATCATTTTTTCATTTTTTACTAACAAAGAGGCCTTTAAAACACTTTTCTATGAATATTCATGTTTACGTTTAAGATTGTAATTTTTTTTTGCTTGTCGAATGTGATAAAACCTATACAATCCCAAGGGTGGAAAAATTATATACATGTTAAAAAAATTGATTTTGATATCTTTTGATGTAGTTATGGCGAGAAAATGGAAAGTGCTCCATTTTCTATAAAACTTGGACCACTTTCATGGAAAAAATCATAAAAAAATATATTGCTAAAAAAAAAAACAAAATAAAATCCATCCCAAGATAGATAATGGTATCTAAGTTTTCACCAACGGGAAGAAAAAAATGCTTTGGTCATCCAAATCACAGAAAACAAACTACAATATTCTAGGTGTTTAAAAAAAAAAGTCATATAATTTGGAGTGTTTAATATACATAAACTTATGCATTTTTAAATTTTTTTAGTAGTTTGGAAACTAGATTCCGGATGCTACGATTCATATTCATATAAATATTTCCAATTTTAGTGCGCCTATTGCTAATAATCCCTACAAGTTGATATTTTCCTATTTTTTACAATATGATGTCCACTTATGACCCCTTTTCGGTCCCCCAACTTATTGTACTTACCCATATTATTACGATACTCAACAATCATTAACTTATTGTGGCTAGATATCTCCCTTATAATACCTCGACAATATTTTTCTTTGGCTTGGGCTCTCACCCCTACTTGGGCTCTCACTCCCCTTGGGTTTTGGACACATCTCCAAAAGTTGTATCCTTGTTTGGGCTCTCCGCCCCACTTGGTTTTATCATCACCTCTCTTTTTCCTAACATCTCCTACCGTTGGAATGTCAAGGTCTCGATTCTGCGTATTTTGGATTTGATTCACCCCGGCCTTTCTTAGTCGATTGCCTCGATATTGTGCATCCTCTCTTAGGTCCTTGAACTCACTTGGATTTATCTTCCTTCCCACCAAATTTATTTCCTAAATATCATTATCATTATTCCTAAGTATAATGAGTATTACCATATACATGCATGAGAAAATAAAGGAAAATGATAAGAAAAGCATCAACATCAACAAATACCACCATCATCAAAATCATCACACACACACACACACACACACACACACACACACACACACACACACACACACACACACACACACACACACACACACACACACACACATGCACATGCACACACACATGCACACACACATGCATGCGCACATACATATATTATACATTGACAAAAATACATCAACCACATCTAAGTCCTCTCGCTTTGGTTCAACTAGGCCATTGACTAGAATTCCTTATGTAGGGCTCCCATATGACACTATCCGGATGTACCGGCATAACAGATAATATGTCCTAAGTGCTCTCACTATCGGCTTTTGCACCCATTGAAATACTCTCAAGGAATCTATTTCTATGAATAATGGCATCCCTATGGATCTCGTACATTGAAAATCTCTCATATATCCATGGCGTTAATAATATCAAGGGACCTAAAGTCCTCTCGTGCTCTACGTTACACCTTGTATAAATTGTGCACTAGTTTTACCCATATAGAGGTCCCCCAATTAAATAATGTACCTTCTCAACCACATTTATGCAAAAGGCCATCGATACAATGGAATGGTCCCATCTTCCTTATGAATGTGTGCCATGATAATTCCCATAACCACATTTTGGATAGCCGGAATCCCTGCCTCAAATACCATGATGTGCCTAACATTGAGCATCCCCTCATCATATGTCTCACTTCATGTGGCCCATGTGGCCAAGGCTCTCCTCTCTACAATATCGGAGGTAATATCGCAATACATGTGATCCCCCTCAATCGGTAAGCCCAATATCCCATTCACATCCTGAAATGTCATAGTCATCTCAACTATCTCTCCTACCCACCACCGAAAGGTGTTGGCTTGAGGATCCCACATGGTCAAGAACATCTGCAGTAAATCTAATCTCAATGATATCCTGGGAATTTGAATGATTCTCCCATAGCCCCATCTATGTAATTGTGTTACTTATGCATATGTCAATTTGGAAATCAATCCATTCAACCATGCCACATCAGCCACCCACCATAGGTGGATTCTTTGATCTCCATGCATTCGAAATCATTAAAAGCCAAGCATTAGATTCTTGAAAAATCAATTTAATATATCAAATTATAAAAATTCACATGTTTTTCTAATATTCCTTACGCCATCGTCCCTTTGATTTATGCCATCATCCCATGTCAATATTTTTGATGCTTCCCGACACCATCGGCCTTGTAAGCTTTCAAGAGGTGATGGCATCAAGATTCTAATGACTACGACTTTCAAAAAGGAAAAAGAAAAAATGTACAAAACGATAAAGCTAAAAGAAAATCCCTCTTAAACCCACTTACATTTTTTCCTACTCATTCTAATGATGAAAGTTTGACTCAAAATGTCACCCTCATATTTTCATAATCCTAAAAAGAAAAAAATTCCCTAATCTACCCAACAAAATTTAATGCAATGATTTACACATGTTCGAGTGCTGCCACATGCTCCTCATCCGTCCTCCCTCCTAGTACTTATGTCATCTCGTCACACTAATCTCTGAATTTAGAATTACAGAGATCAACTTCTTAATTCCAAAATAGTAATAAGCAATTAAAAATTAAAAATCCTATATAAACCTCAAATTTCTATTTAAATATATCGTGATCAGCCTCAATTTATAAATATCCATCATTTTAGTTCCCGATATCTAAAAATTCTATCAATGATTGCATTGGGATAATGTTATTCTCCCTGTTCCTTTTAACATATTATACACCTTATCTCATTTTGCATTTTTTCGACCCTATATCTCTAATTTCTAAACTCACGTCATACATCTCACCGATTAAATAAAAATGAACTAACTATGTAGTGTGGGGATAGTTAATTTAAGCTATGAACAACTGTAATAAAGTAAAAAAATGCAACAAATAATTATACAAGTAAGCTCAACAACTATGCAAAAGGAGAGGCTAACCATAATATGAAAAAAAGGTAGATGAAACAACTCAGCTGATTCGATTAAGAGCCGGGAATATGTTGCAGGTGTGATTGGAAAATCAAGGAGCAAGAAATAATCTGCAAAAGTCCTGAAAAGGATGGATCTAGAGGATCTCATTTGGACTAGACACCTAGAGGAGGATCAAGTACTGCAGCACTCTAGTCTACAATCTGGGTGCCTTGTCTCATGTAAAAATTTGGAAATTGGGTTTTACTAGTTTGATTGATGGCTCAAACCTTCATTGTGTGTCACATCAAATTCATTTTCCTATGCTATATGTTGCCTAAACTCCAAGATGAAAGATAAACCTGCAAGACCCCAAAACAAGCATCAAACCCTAAAAAAAAATTCATATGAAGGTATCGATTGACCTTAGTTGCCACAATGGTGAACTTAATAACCGATTGTTCCACTATATCTCAAACCTGATGTATTTCTATGTGAAAAGTGTTTATGAACATGCCCTAGGTTGCTCTTGTGTCGGTCCACACTTTTTGAAGTAGTAAGTAATATGTATGTTGTTGTAGAAAATGTACTAAAATGTGTGGATGGAATATAATAGAATCCCTCCCCTAGGAATTGTGATGTAGATGTCCTAGCCTTATGCCTTGACAATGCAGATATGTGGATGCAAGTGATCTCCAACGCAACGGATGGATGCACCTCTAGATGGAGTGATAGTAGTAAGTGATGTTAGGCCCCTCATTATGGTCTAATAACTTTATATTTATAGGGTTATTTTGATATAATTTTGTGACTAACCCCAAAAAGGCTGACCACAAGAAAGATAAAAATGTAAAATGGTTAGAAAGAGCCAAAAAAGTGGCAAGAAAGTGCAAAAATGACCGAGGAGCCCCCAGGAGGACCAAGGCACCCACGGTTTCCCTAATACTAATTTGGGCACCTCAGTCAAGGCTAAAATAATGAGAATGATTGAAAATACTGGGCATGTAGATGAGAAGGGGTAGTAATGAAGAAATAAAATAAAACAAGATGGCCAAAAGATGGGGGTTAATTAGTACTTTCTTCACTCAAGAACCTTCTAAATAGTAGTATGAGACCGGGATAAATATTGTCTAAAGTGTATGACGTTTTGACTAAATTTTACCCCCACTTTATGGTGGTGAGTGGAAAGCTCGGTAATATAAAGTAGATAGAGATGCGTACTTGATGTCCATGAAGAGTGTAGTATAAATACGTCAAAGGACTAGAAAAAAGTGTGGAATGAAAAAAATATGGAGGAGTGTGGAAACGAAAGATGAAAAATACACAAAGAAAAAGTGATGAGAGTGAACCTAGGGTGGAATGTGTGTGTAGCTTCTACGGTGTATAATGTACCTACATGGTTAGTAAAGCGTGTACTTCATCGTGAAGTGATGTTGTTGAAAATGTTGTTTTTGTTGCCCCAAATTTGACTGTTTGTTATATGGTCGGACACTGCAAGGAGAGAATGATCAAGTAGTCAAATACATATGTATGTATGTGTAAAAATGTAATGTAAAAGACACATGTATATGTAAAATACTGAAATATAAATGAAAAATGTGCACCTGATCCACGTTGAGAAGGAGAGTGTATAAGGATATCCTATGCTTTGCATGTTTTTGGGTGATCTCATGCCACCCCTCAAGAAGTGTAGGGAGGAAATTGTCTGTGTCTTCCAAGCTCTTTCTGAAAGTAGTGAGCTAAAACTATGTATAAAATGTAATAGAATGTGTGCATGGAAATAATAGAATCCCCAACTATGCTTGTGTGATGCAGATGAACTAACTTTGTCTCTTATAATGGAGCTAAGTGAATGCAAATGATCTCAAAATTACTTTGATGAATGTAACCCTAGGTGGATGATAGTAGTGATTAATGCTTGGTCCCTCATTATGGTCACATAACTTTATATTTATAGGGTTCTCTTAATATAATTTTATAATTTACGCCTAAATGACTGATCACCAAAAAGATAAGAAGTCAAACGGCTAGGAAGTGCCTAAAAGTGGTGGGAAAGTTTAAAAGGATCGGGGGAACCCTGGTGGGACCAAGGTACTCATGAGCACCCTATTACTATGAGAATGAGACTCAAAAACCTTATAAATAGTAGTATGAGACCGGGACTAGATAGTGTCTAAATTGTATGATTTTGTAACTACACATTTCGATCTTTATAATCGTTAACAAGTTTTTACTAGACTTAATTATGTCATTGTAGGTATAGTTAGGCAACCGTGACTATCATTGTTATAGATACAATAATTTATTATAAATATACCAAAATTCAAAATAATTTGAGTGTGATAATATCCACATGAAAATCTCCCGTTTCAATGACTATTAAGAGTTCATGGAATAATGACGAGGTGATTTAAAATACATTTCCAAACTGAAAATGGTTCTCGTCTAATTAAAATTTTTGATTAGGTTCCCATGGAGAATTTTTCTTAACCAATATATTTGTAAAAAAATACATATTTCATAGTACTTAAAATATTTTCCTCTTTGTGCATCCTTTCTGTCTCTAACTTCTAGTATATCAAAATAAATTGGTCTTACATGTAGTGAAGGACACATATTTATCTTACTTTACTTCCCATTATATTACAAATACATTTTCTATCTACAAAATTTGTTTAGTATTTGTTGTTCTGAAATATACCGTGTCCTTAATTCCATGCCTTAAATTCCCCACCTCTTACAATTTTTCTAATGTTCCTTCAACATGTTTTTCTTCATAAAAAATGGACCACTACTCATTGTTCCACATTCCTTTCAAGAATTTTCATCTACTTTTATATGCCTCAATTGAGCAAGCCACATTTTACCTTATATAAATCCTTCCACCTTGTACCCATAATCCCCTTGTCAATAGAACAAAAAATTGCCCTCAACAATATTATTCACCACTTTAATCTCCAAGATAAACATTCTCCTTTGAATATGATCATTCAAGGAACTAAAAGGATAGGGATTTCAATCCTCATTATGAGGACACAAATAGAATCATCTTCAACTTCAATTCAAACTTCCCTCCATTACTATTACTCACTCCAATAGGTGTTATAGATTTCACCATTTTTGGGTCTATTATTCACATGTGTTTTTGTATGGCTATAAAGGATATGAAACCACTTGAGGAACATGCACTCTCATGATTTGAAAAGTCATTACAAGGCATAAGGTACATTTTAATGGATGAAATGAGCTTCATAGGACGAAATTTGATGTCCCTTATAGATTAACGCCTAAGGGATGGGTTCCTCAAAAGAAGAATGAATCATTCACTAGGTGCTCCATCATTCTCATTGGTGACTTGGGTCAACTTCCTCCTATCAAAAACATATCCATGTATGGAGGAAATTCTTATGGATCAACAATTTGGTGAAGTTTATCTCAGTATCGATGACCCTCCACATAATTTTCTACCAACAATGTTAAAATCCTTCACAAATCAGGTTTCACAACCTTTTTTCGACATATGAAATGCATATGAAAATCTTGAGGTTTGGGAACTTATAATGTCAAAACCTATATGCCTCTTTGTCTCTTCCAAAAAAAAAAATTTCCATTCCTCAAACACTTGTTTGCAATAAGTACTTTAGTTGACCGACACAACTTGCAAATGTTACAATATTTAAATGTACCTATTACACATGTAAATACATAAAACACCTGATGTAATGGAACAAACCATGTTGATGATGATAAATTAAAACCAAAACTCGTTCTCTGCATCAACCAAAAGGTTATTCTAACTTGCAATGTCTTGGTTAAAGTTGGGCTCGTTATTGATGCAATTG
The DNA here is from genome assembly GCA_018340775.1 of Taxus wallichiana var. yunnanensis. Taxonomy (NCBI): domain Eukaryota; kingdom Viridiplantae; phylum Streptophyta; class Pinopsida; order Cupressales; family Taxaceae; genus Taxus; species Taxus wallichiana. Next base: position 1,041,333,763 of record CM031240.1, on the reverse strand, counting down.
TAATTTTACAACCATTTTTATTTTGTGTCATGTCAAAACCACCATTGCATTCTAGTGTCTCTCTCTATTTCATGTAGATAAGGAAATGTGCATATGGCTGAATGAATCTGTAGATAGATTTCTAGTAATGATTAAATCATCTACATATAAAAAAATAATCAAAATTTTACCTTGCTCATTGATCTTGATGTATAAGGTAGGATCATTGTTGCTCGTGACTGAAACCATTCTCGTATCAAATAAGAATCAATCCTATTATACCATGCTCTAGGTGTTTTCTTGAGACCATAGAGCACTTTTCTCAACCTGTATACATTTCCTTCATGAACTTTAATCTCATAACCTTTTGGCTGATTCACATAAAATTCTTCTTCAAGAAAACCATTCAAGAATACTTAGTTTACATCCATATGATAAATAAACCATTTATTTTGAGCTGCAATTTCTAAAACTATTCTTACCTCATCCAAATGTTCTATAGGTGTAAACATCTCATTGTAATCTACTCCATACCGTTGTGAAAACCCTCTTACGCAACCAGCCTTGCTTTATTTTTCTCGTACTTTACCATCAATAAGGTATATTTGGTCTTGTAGACCCACTTTACTCCTATCATGTTGTTTCCTTCTCGGAATATTTACCAATTCCCATGTCCGATTCTTCTCTATGGCATCTATCTCACCATCCATAACTTGAACCCAAACTTCATTGTTTCTAGCCTATTCAAAATATAATGGATTTGCACTTGAGAAAATAATGAAAATTGAACAAGTGTTGTATTAACATCATAAATCTCACTAAGACTCCTTGTTTTCCACTACTGAAAGGGATATCAAATGATATAGTTTTTGTCAAGGAGTTGCTTCGTGTTCTTTGTGGTGTCTATTGATTTGTTGAAGAGGAATAAAATCTTGGAGACCTCCTAGATGTAGATGGAGGTGTAGCTTGTGCTAAAATTTGTGGTGTATGTCTAAGATTCAAAGAAGATACAATACCTTGTCATTCTATACTTTCATTTTCCATATCATCATGAGGAATAAATGCTACTATATTGATTGTTCTCTCAATACTTCCATTCCATGCCTCATTTTCAACAAACTGTACATCTCTACTGATTATGACCTTTCTGGTAACTGAGATTAAACAACTTGTAAGATTTTGTATTCTCTGAATATCTAACAAATATGCACTTTTCTCCTTTGTTGATTAACTTATTTCTTAGCTCATCAAGAACATGTGTGTATGCCACTCAACCAGAGATTCTAAAATGAGAAACATTGTGTTTCCTGTTAGTCCAAGCCTTTTGAGGAACCATATTTCAAACAATTTTCATCTCGACACATGTTTATGATGTAATCATCGATTCTACTACTTCTTCCCAATACTAATTTGAAAGATGATATGCCTTCATCATACTTCTCTCCATCTCCATGATGGTTCCATTCTTCATCTCTACTACACCATTCCATTGTGGTATATATCTTGTAGTAAACAAATTATGTATTCCATGATATTTGCATAAAATCAAAAAAGCATTGGAAACATACTCACCTCATCTATTTGTCCTCATAATTTTGATGTAGTACCCACTTTTTTTCCACTAAGGTCTTGAAATACTGAAATATATAAAAATAATATGATTTGTTTCTCAAATATTACACCTATGTCTTCCTTTTATATTCGTCACCGAATGTCATAAAAATGAGCAACCTCTAATAGAATTTGTTTGCATCGATCCACAAAAATATGAGCAAACAATTTCAAGTTGTGCACTTGCTCTTGTTGTTTTACCAACTACGAAGGATTCTATGTGTTGGTTCCCCAAAATACAACCTTCACAAACTCTCTCTAGTTTCTTAATCAAAGGAAAACATTTTACAATAATTTTTCTGTGTACAAAATTCAAACCTCCAAAATTTAAATGACCAAACCTGAGATGTCATAGCCACTATTCATCTTTTTAAATTGACGGAAAAGTTGATTCAATTTCTTTAGCTCCATACTAATATGTAGTATTACCTCCGATGTGGCTTATCTAATATTCAATGGAAACATTATATTGCTTGTCATTTGCACTTTAGCAATCAGTTGAGTACTTTGAGCTTTATCAATGATCACACATTCGTTGTCTTCAATGTAAATTTTGTATTCTTTATATACTAAATGACCAATGCTCATAACATGATGCTTCAAACCCGTAACATAATAAACATCCCGCATCATACTTTTGTCCCCCTTTTTATTTCCAAGGGTAACCTCCATCTTTACTCACTCATCTAAACTATAAAATAAATTTAAGTTACTCGACATGTGATTATTGCAACCCGAATCTAAATATAACAAATCACTAGGAATCTTATGTGATATATTACACTCAATAGGAGATGCTTTGGAAATATTTGTGCATGCAAAAAATCATAGCTTGGAGTAGATCTTCCAACCTAATTTTTATTTTTTCTGTTCTAATCATACTAATTTTTCTTACAATCATAAGTATAATGCCCATATCTCTTGCAATAGTAACACCGCACATGCAACTTATCATGTCTATGAACTAAAAAATTATTACGATTTTTCTCTTGTAACACCCTCGACAACTGATATATTCCTATTTTGCATTCAAGTGTTGACATGTGATTTTCTAGATAAAGATGTGTTCTTTTGACTATTGAAGATCATGCTTGATAAGGATAAATATTTTCTATTCTTAAAAATCATTAGACTGAAATTATATGGTTGTCAAGAATTCATTTTCACTTTGGAAAGATGAGCTGCAATCTGGTTTTAAGAGTTGCAGACTTATTTCTTCTTCTGACTCATCCTTGGATCAATTTTAGTGATCCAAGGAATGTTTCAAGTCTTCTTCATAGACTGAATGGTAAAATTGACATTCAATAGTTTAAGGGACATAAAAGACTGAATTTTTTATGATACTAATTCTTGGTCTTATTTCAACATGTTTTCATTCAACTATATGTTTGTTCTCGGGTCTTTGGTGATTGATCTTGGCAAGACATTAAGGACTTCATTAAAATTCAATTCTCTGAGGAGAAGTTCAAAGTCCTAAAACTCTAAGGACTATCCTAATGGTAACCTAAGCTAGGTAAGAACACATATGTCCTAGCTATGTTTACTTATTTGAATATTGTTCTAACCTAACCTCTTATTCTATTGTTGGGTTGTGAACCTAACCTAAGCGTTATGCTAAGAAAATAAGGAAGGGTTACTAAAGTGATACTAGGATATTTTATCTATTACCTAATAACTAAAGGGTTATGAATTGAACCTAACCTAAGGTGGGAATTCTAATGGCTAATGTTCTAAGACCTATGTTAGTAATTGTTAAACTAACCTAAGTCTATTTGAATCTAACCTAACCTATCAAAGGGAAATTAAAGGGGATCGCATGACACAAGGGTGATGGCTCCAATGGCATTTAAATGATTTTAAAGGGGTTTAAATGATAAGGTAATACCAGATTTGGTAGAGGGCCAATGGACTTGGTGGAGGCCTACGTGGAAGCTCCACTAAAAGATGGAATTGTATTTTTGTGTTGAATTGGCATTCGCTAGATTTAGGAGGCGGTGGTAAGGAAAGATAAGTGGGAATTTTGGATTGAATGGAATTTATGTCATTTATGCGCCTTGGTCTTCACGTGTAAAGCATCTTGGAAACTTAGAAGGTAGGTTTGTTGCAGGTCATTTGGTTTTGCATGCATGGTGGATTTTGCTTTGCATGGAGCTAACTGGTCCTTCAAACTAGCAGTTTGACCTTCACTTCAAAGTTATTTTTGGTTTCCTCAGTCTATTTTTGATCGAAGGAAAGTATTTGAGGCATAGGAAGAAGAGATGCTTGATTGTTGATTTGTCTTGGAGGAGAAAAATAATTAGAATCTCGACTGAAATCTCCTTCAATTTGGTGGAAGAACTATTAGGCATGATAGGCTCTAACTATTAAAATTCTTTGCATTCTTCTAAATGATTCATTAGAACAACTCTGCTCTCATGAGATTCATGTTTTCTTGCCTGTCTGGTTATTTTTATTACCGTATTTTATGAATCCTTGTGTGTTTGATATGAAACTATGGCTAAATAGAGTTGTTTTTGAAATTGGACTTTGGTGCTAGTTTTACATCCCGTACGCAAGTTATAATGGTATTAGAAACTTGTTTTGAATCTCTATTTTTTCTCTCTTGGTCTTGTATTCGAAGTTATGTAGCTTTGAACTGAATTTCGTGGAAATATATGGATCTGAGCATAAAGGAAACTTGAGTTCTGTTTTATTTTTCTTCCGGTTGCGTTTTTTAGATGCAGACTTGTGTTGGAACTTTGTGTTTTGATTAAGCTTGAGTTGGAGCTTCTTTTGAACGGAACCACTATTTTAGAAACTTATGTATTACTGAAATGTTGTATAGAGTTTGTATTTATCACTATACTCACATTATTTTACTTGTGAAGTTCTAAGCATTGGTGGGTGAAACTCGGGTTCGTCACGGTACTCCTATTTAACATTAGAGTGTTATGAGCTTATATTTTGATCGATATATTCAATTCTATTTAGGAATTTTTGTATTTGGTTATTCTTTTATTAAGAGGTTTAGCTTATAACTCCTTATTTTAGTAATTCACTCACTTGGAGACTAGGTGAAAGCTTGTTTAAGTTGTTTGAAATCTCTTGAGATGTGGAACTGGAAATGTCTTAAGGAATGTTGAACTTCTATTTTTATTTGACTGTAATAACTCCATTGTGATGGTAATTGTATGAGAATTTAAGGGATGTTCTTTCCTCTGTCTTGAGAAAACCTTTGTTCAGGGTTGGTGATTTGGTGAAGTTAAGTCACATCTTTCGCGATTTTGTGGATGTGAGAGTTTTGTTTTGAATTATTTTCCTATTGATTAGGAATTTTGATTGAGACGTCGTCTGACTGAAATTTTCTAGTTCTTTCTCTCTATTCTGACTCTTTGAATAAATATAGGTCTTGTGGAAGATTTGGATTATTAGCATGGACACTAAAATTATAAGGAAGGATTCCTTCTCCATTTAGTTGTAATGAGTTTGATTCTTTTGAATCACTACTTACCTTTTGTATTTAGTGGAGAGGCATTTGTAAGTCTCCAATATTGGGATCGTAGGTAACTCTGAATCTTATCATTTGCTACCTTGGGATGTTATTCTTGACTGATACAGTGAATAAGACTTGATTTCTCTTTGAGAAAGAATATATATATATATATATGTATGTATGTATGTATGTATTCTTTTGTGAGTAGTATATTGTTCGGGTCTACCACAAGTATGCTTTCAACCTAATTTGAATTGAAACTGAACTCTTTCTATTCAAAGTTGTATGAAACGATTTATTAAATGGACCTTTCCTTAGTAGAGTGACTTTTTCTCTATCCTTGGATAGGCTCAATGTTTAAACTTTTCTGTACTTGATTCCATTTTGGAATAGTGATTTCTCTTGACCTTTGTTGGTCTACCTTGTTCGAATCATTGATTGAAATAATGTTGAGAGCTAGTAGTCGGAAGGTTCTACTATTAAGTACATTGATATTTATGGGTTTGACTTGTTGTTGACTAGTCTTGCCTAGTTTATATGGAAAGGAGTAGGTTTGCCTCTTGTACTCTTTATCTCTGTTGTGAAGAACTTGAGTAGAGATTAACTCCTCTTCGAGGCTGATTTGTTTGTGAACATTGCTTTATGATATTTGATTGATAAATTCTTCATGGAAAGTTGGAATTCGAGTTGCAGTTGGACTATTCTGGTTTTCCTTACCTTCTTGTTTTGTTATGGTATTATGTTTGATGTATATCCTAATGATTGAATGTGCAATATTGTTATCCCTGAAAGGAACAGTAACTCGTGTTATAATCTGGTCTATTTTTTTTATGTTATAGGTTTGGGCAGGGTATATAATGGTTGTTTTTATTTCCTACTTATAGTTTAGATGAATTGGTATTGAAGGAACCATACTATATACATTTATTCTGTCTCTTAGAAAAGATAATCGTGGTATTCTATTAAGATAAAATTATGAGACAATGGGATGACAAGATATATTGTTGTTTACAAGCCATTGATAGAATTCTTAGAACTTTAAGATCTTAGGAAGATATTGTTTATTATATTCTACTTTTCTCCTTAAAGTTGATCTAGATTGATTAATGAACTTCCTTTCTATTTGTTATCACTTATGTTGATCGTATGATGCTTTATTTGTCTCATTAAAGTAGTGTTTCTTTAATGAAACAATTAGTGGAATGCAATTCATTTTAATGTTTAGTGCTTATCATGCTTAGTTAATTGAAATCACCCATTCTAACTATTTTTCAGATGGATGACTTAAGTGGTAAAAGAAGGCAAAAACTTATTTGATGCATTGGCGATATATGTCTAATTCTTAGTAAAGAATTCTCCGATTCATTCTTTTGTTGAATTGTAAAATAAAGTTGTATACGTTATAGAATGAAGGCTATTGTTATGAAGTATCCCTAAAGTGCATAGTCATGTAAATTTTATAAGTAGTAATGATGAATTACGAGTTGTGATTTATTTGCATTGGTTGTGTAAATCATCTTGTACTTTTATAAAGAAGATGAAAATTCCATCTTGTTGATATTCTTTATATTATGTTATGATTACTTTGTTATCTATGATAAGATGGATAATGGGAATTAGTTCAATTTCCCTTATAATGAAGCAACTTGTGAGTTTCATAATATGATGTGTTATATCTAACAATTTAACATAGTAATATGTTGCGTATAATGAACATGGAGTATGAACTAGGGATTTTGGGAATGATATACCCTAATCCTTAATCATTTAGAGGAAGACTCTCTCTCTCTCTCTCTCTCTCTCTCTCTCTCTCAATTGAATATAAACCTAAGAGGTTTGGAGATTTTATTACCTACTATTAGACTTCATTTTGTATGAATTTTACTTTAATTGGATATATACTGGACGCTAAACCTTCCTAAAAGTTAAATTACATTTTAAATGAAACTTATGATACCGCTGTCTGTTTTGGTTAGTTTCCTATTTAACTGAGAAAAAGAACATTAAAAGTAACCATAAGTTTAATGAAGTTCTTTATGGACTAAATGAAAAAAATTAGGAAAGAACTTATGGATTGTTGGATTAGGGTTTAGCAAGGTTGTTGTCATAAAGACTTAATCCAAATTAATAATTCATAATGAACTCCTTGGGGTATGTACATCTCGATGAGGTAGTTTCTATAGGATTTTGGCACATGCTAATTGTAGGGTTGTACTTTTGAGAAGACTTGGGTCTTCTTGAGAATACAACACTGTAGTTGACATGTGGTGTCACCCTTCGCATTGATCATCCGATCTACACACAATAAGAACTTGGAATTGACTTAGTTTCTCTCTAGGTTAGGTTAGGGGCATATTTAGGATAGGAATTAGCTTCTAATGGCTCAAGGTACCTTGGCACATCTGGTTGACTTAGGTAAACTGAGTATGCCCATTTACCCTAAGCTATTATGAGCATCTTCCTATAATAAATTATGTTCCTAGCTAGGGCTAAGGTTAAACCTCGGGACAAGTGGAGTGATGGTAGTTAGTAAAGACCAATCAAGATCATAGAGGATTGATGTGAAGGACATATTCCATTATGACGAGTATACCGTCTAGGAATAGTCACATACACATTATGTTGTAAATCTTTGGCCAAAGTATCGCAAGCTGCTAGTTACATTGTCTTATGTCACCAAGTTTAAAACAATGTGATATCAGATGAATATTGGTAACAAATATTTAGATATGATCTTTAAACAGACCACTCAATACCCAGTGTAGTGTAGGAAAACCAAGTGTATGCGAAGTATACAATATGTATTCATTAGATGAGATAATATAAATATATCGGTAGCTTGCCGAGTTATGAAATGAATAGATCGGTGGATCATCGAGTCATTACAGCTGTAGATGGTTATCTATTTGAGTTCGATTGGCATGGAATGTTTGGTCTAAATAATGATTTATTTAGAACAGTGAACATTATATATATTTTAAAAAAATTCCCTTGTTTCTAAAGTTCTAAAATGGGAATGTTACATATTGGTATCAAAGTTGAATGTTGCAGCTCTTGGACCTATTGTGTCCATAAGCTGATGAAACTTAAATTTTTTTGTAGCAGAAAATGGTTAGAACAAGAGGAAATGTTGCAAATAACCCTCCGCCTGAGGAAAAAGCAACAACTTCCCAGAAAATCGATGAGATCCTTGCTGCCCTGTTGGACACACGAGATCGTTTGGTTGTTCTTGAACAACAAGTAATGGGAAATGAGGAGGAAGAAGAAGATGATAACAATAATCAGCCACCTTCAGGGGACAACGCTAATGTGGGTGTTGATAATAACAATGTTAACATTCCTGTTCATCCTGAGAACAAAAAGGCTAGGCTAGCAGCTGAACTCACTAATGATATAAAAAGGATAAGTCCACCTAAGTTTGATGGCACCATAATTAGGAGATGGAGCTAAGAATTGGCTAAGTGAAATGGATAAATACTTTGCAATAAGGAATTCCTTAGAAGAAACAAAGGCGATATGGGGAGTATATCAGCTTTCTCACGAAGCATCTTCATGGTGGGACAACCTTAAGGCTAAATGGAATATTGATCAAGCCAATATCACATGGGACCAATTTAAAGGTTACTTTAGGCAATGATGGCTGCCACAACTCTACTATGCTCGAAAATGATTGAATTACAAAATTTAGCTTAAGGAAAGCTAATGGCAGAATCGAGTACTTGGGAGCGATTTACAAAACTTCTTAAGTATATACCTTAGTACAAAATCTGTTGAGAAGTTTAGGATACAAAATTTATCATGGGATTGAATCCTATTATAGGGGAGAGGTGAATTTTCATAGCCAAACTACGATGGAAGGTCTTGTTAAAAATCCATAAGGTAGGAACAGAAATTAAAGGCAATTTCTGCTCACAAGGAAGAAGTAAGGAAGAAAAATCCCAACTCCTCTTCATCATCCCTTGCACCCAAGAAAGGACCATGGAATAAATTTAGAATGAAAAGTAAGTTTTCATCTAGATACAATCAAGAAAGTAGCAACAAACAAGTTTTCTAGTAATGCACAAAGTAACTTTGCTAAGAACAATAATAATGGACAAAAGTCCTATAGGGGTCAGAACGATAACTTTTAGGCGGGAAATAAACCCGAGCCTAGGAAGGGACCTATAAGAGGTTGTTATAACTGTGGAAAATATCCTTACGTGAATCAATGTCCTTTGAAGAAGAATGATTGTAATCAATAACACAAGATACATGCTTTAGTAGTAGTTGACAAGCAGGATGAGAAACATGCCACACCCATAGAAGTTTCGGGTAAGTTATTTGGCTTACCTATAACTATTATTTTCGATACCGAGCTAGTGAATGTTTAATTTCTAGTAAATTAGCATCAAAACTAAAAATAAAAGCTGGAAACATGGATAAAACGTGGACTGTATAGTATGGGAATAATGTTGTTCATATGGTTAGTATGTGTCTTTTTGGAGCAGTCCTTGATCTACCTAACTTTTCCACTGAGGTTGATCTTTATGTTGTACCTTTGGGGTCTTATGATGTAATCATAGGTGTTAATTGGTTAGCAAAACATAAGGATAAAGTGGACTATTTTGAAAAACACGTTAGTTGTTTAGATGACCTATAGAAAAAAACAAAGATTTAAGGTGTAAAACGTGAGTTTTCTATTAGAAAATTGTTAGCTATGTAACTTAAAAAGGCCAAAAATAAAGGATGTACCTTATATGCAGTAAAAGTTACTGAATCAACAGAAGATAGCAATGATATTATGGAACAAAATCTATTGTTACGTGACTTCGATTACGTATTTTCGGAAGAGTTGCTAGGTCTTTTTCCCAAAAGGGAATTTGATTTCATGATTGAGATCAAGCCCGGAACTCGAATGTATTTATAAAGCAAAGCATATGGAATGACTACTACAAAATTAGTAGAGCTTAAGGCTCAGTTGCATGAGATTTTGTCTAAATGTTTGATTAGACCAAGTGCTTCACCTTGGGAGCACTGTAATTTTTGTGAAAAGAAAGATGGAACCCTTAAATTATGCATTGATTACGAATGTTAAACAAAGAAACAATCAAGAATAGATAGCCACTCCCTAGGATTGATGATTTATTTGATCAGATTTGTAGAGAATCGGTATATTCTAAGATAGATCTTTTATTTGGATATCATCAATTGTGAATTAAGGATGAGGATATTCATAAAACAACTTTCGAACAAGGTATGGACATTATGAGTTCACGGTTTTAACTTTTGGATTGAATAATGCACTTGCAACACTTATGAATTTAATGAATAATACCTTTCAAGAATTATTGGAAAAAATTGTGTTTGTCTTCTTGGATGACATTCTCATATATTCAAAAAGTATTGAGGAACACCATGAGCATTTGAAGATAGTTTTGGGAATATTAAGAAAGAGACGGTTATTTGGTAAGTTGTCTAAATGTTCTTTCTATGACACATAAGTACACTATTTGGGACATGTAATAAGTAAAAATGGAATTTCTGTAGATCCTTTGAAAATTTTAGCTATAACAGAGTCGCCTGCACCTAAGAATGTACATGAAGTTAGAAGGTTCATGGGACATACCTGTTACTATAGGAAATTTGTTAAAGATTTTTCTAAGATAGCTGCACCAATAACTTCCTTAGAGAAGAAAGATAAAAAGTTTGTTTGGAGTGAGAAATTTGAAATTGTATTCAAAACCTTGAAGGAACAATTAACTTCAGCACCTATTCTTGCGCAGCATCTGATCCTAATGGAGATTTTATGGTGGTAAATGATGCATCGGTGCAGGTCTAGGAGGTATTTTGTTACAAAATGGACATGTCATAGCTTATGAAAGTATAAAACTAAAGTTACATGAGTTGAATTATGCTCCACATGATTTAGAACTTGCTGCTATTTTTCATGCACTACAAGTTTGGAGACATTACCTACTTAAGCAAACCTTTTGAATTGAAAACGGATCACCTTGGATTGAAGTATATCTTCACTCACCAAATCTTAATGCAAGACAATGAAGGTGGCTAGAATTTTTTTCTTAGTATGATTTTGACATCAGTTATATAAAGGGTAAAGAAAATAGAGTGGCTGATGCTCTAAGTCCTAGGAAGCACATTTCTACTCTTATAATGTTAAGAACTTGGTTTAAGGATGAAGTAAAAAGTGTTATGGAATCTGAATCTTACTTTCAAAAATTAAAAGCAACACTTGCTATAGATTCAAATGATTTGAGGTATAAAGGTTTTCACTTTGATAAAGAAGGAATCTTACGATTTGAAAACAGAGTCTATGTACCTTCACTAAATGATTTGAGAAAGAAATTATTAGTAGAATTTCACAATTCACCTTTTTCTGGACACCCTGGCATTACAAAAATGCTTGCTGATATAAAACAACAATATTTCTAGAAAGGAATGAAAAAGGATGTTATAGACTTTGTGACACATTGCCTTGAATGTCAATGTGTTAAGGCAGAACATATGCACCCAGCTGGTTTGTTGTATCCTCATAACATACCATAGTACAAGTGACAAGTAATAAGCATGGATTTTGTTCAAGGGTTGCCTATGTCAAGAAATAAACATGATGTTATTTTAGTAGTTTTGGATAAACTAACAAAGGTAGCGCATTTTATTGCTGAAAATCTAAAGATGATTCTCCTATTTTGGCAAGAAGATTTGTGCATGAAATTTTTAGATTACATGGAGTACCTGAATTAATCATTTCGATAGAGATCCTAGAATGATGTCAAGATTTTGGCAACCGCTTCTTTGTAGCTCTAGGAACTAAGTTGAATTTCAGTTTTGCGTATCATCCAGAACGAATGGACAGATGAAAGAGTAAATCAAGTTTTAGAGGATATGTTACGAGATGTATTACATGGATCAACAATATAAGAGTAAATATTACCTTCCATTAGTTGAATTCGCATACGAAATATATATCATGCTTCTCTTAAGATGGCACTTTTGAGGCATTATACGTAAGAAAATACGTAACCCCTGTTAGTTGGGACAACATAGAGGATAGAGAGGTGATTGGACCTGAAATTCTTACTTTGAAATGGAGCAACAAGTTAAATTTATTCGTGAACGCTTGAAAGAAGCAACAAATAGGAAAAAGAGTTATGCTTTGACTTAAAGAGGGTTGAGAGGAAATTTGAACTTGGTGAGAAAGTCTTTCTTTGGGTTAAATTGAGAAAGAGTTGTATAACTTTTGGCAAGGCTACCAAGTTATCACCTCGTTATGTGGGACCTTTTGAGATAGTTGAAGTAATAAACCCCGTAGCTTATCGTTTAGCATTTCCTCTTGCTTTGTCACAAATGCATTATGTTTTCCATATTTCTTTGCTTAAGAAATACATTTAAAATTTATAACACATGTTAAATTGGAATTCCTTGTAGGTTTAGGACCCGGAATAATTGTGGTTAAACCGATACGAGTGATTGAAACTTGCTAGTTGCATTTGAGAAATCATGAGATAAGTCAATGCAAGGTCCAATGGACTAGTTTAATGAAGAAAGTGCAACCTGGGAAAACCTTGAGGATATGAAAACTACTTTTCCATATCTATTTGAACAGGATTGATTCTGTTGACTGATAAAAACGTGTGATTTTATCTTTGTAATACAATAAGTATGCCAGTTTTGGGCAGATATTTATTTATTTCAAATAAACAACTATATAATGTTGATTTCTGGAACTTAATTAATGCTGATATGTTTTTGACATATGGTAAGAAAAGTGAATAGGATGATTTTTCCTTGATGCAATCTGTTAAAAATGAGATAATCATTGGGATGATGATTCTTTTTAGGAGGGAAGCATGTAACACCCTCGACAACTGATATATTCCTCTTTTGCATTCAAGTGTTGACATGTGATTTTCTAGATAAAGATGTGTTCTTTTGACTATTGAAGATCATGCTTGATAAGGATAAATATTTTCTGTTCTTAAAAATCATTAGACTGAAATTATATGGTTGTCAAGAATTCATTTTCACTTTGGAAAGATGAGTTGTAATCTAGTTTTAAGAGTTGCAGACTTATTTCTTCTTCTGACTCATCCTTGGATCAATTTTAGTGATCCAAGGAATGTTTCAAGTCTTCTTCATAGACTGAATGGTAAAATTGACATTCAATAGTTTAAGGGACATAGAAGACTGAATTTTGTATGATACTAATTCTTGGTCTTGTTTCAATGTGTTTTCATTTAGTTGTATGTTTGTGCCCAGGTCTTTGGTGATTGATCTTGGTAGGACATTAAGGACTTAAGAAAAATTCAATTCTTTGAGGAGAAGCTCAAATTCCTAAAAATCTAAGGACTATTGTAATGGTAACCTAAGCTAGGTAAGAATAGCTATGTCCTAGCTATGTTTACTTATTTGAATACTGTTGTAACCAAAGCCTCTTATTCTATTGTTGGGTTGACGACCTAACCTAAGTGTTATGTTAAGCAAATAAGGGAAGGGTCACTAAAGTGATACTAGGCTATTTTAGCTATTACCTAATAACTAAAGGGTTATGAATTGAACCTAACCTAAGGTGGGAATTCTAATGGCTAATGTTTTAAGACCTATGTTAGTAATTGTTAAACTAACCTAAGTCTATTTGAATCTAACCTAAACTATTAAAGGAAACTAAAGGGGGTCGCGTGACACAAGGGTGACGGTTCCAATGGCATTTAAATGATTTGAAAGGGTTTTAAATGATAAGGTACTACCAGATTTGGCAGAGGGCCAGTGGAATTGGTGGAAGCCTTCGTGGAAGCTCCACTAAAAGATGGAATTGTATTTTTGTGTTGAATTGGCATTTGCCAAACTTAGGAGGCGGTGGCAAGGAAAGATAAGTGGGAATTTTGGATTGAATGAAATTTATGTCATTTATGCGCCTCGGTCTTTGCGTGTAAACCATCTTGGAAAATTAGAAGGTAGGTTTGTTAGAGGTCATTTGGTTTTGCATGCATGGTGGATTTTGCTTTGCATGGAGCTAACTGGTTCTTCAAACCATCAGTTTGACCTTCACTTCAAAGTTATTTTTGGTTTCCTCGACTCTATTTTTGATCGATGGAAAGTATTTGAGGCATAGGAAGAAGAGATGCTTGATTGTTGATTTGTCTTGGATGAGAAAAATAATTATAAGTTGGACTGAAGTCTCCTTCGATTTAGGTGGAAGAACTATCGTGTATGATAGGCTCTAACTATTAAAATTATTTGCATTCTTCTAAATGACTCATTAGAACAACTCTACTCTCATGAGATTCATGTTTTCTTGCCTGTCTGGTTATTTTTGTTTGCTGGGTTTTATGAATCCTTGTGTGTTTGATATGAAACTATGGCTAAATAAAGTTGTTTTGGAAACTAGCCTTCGATGTTAGTTTTACATCCTACATGCAAGTGATAATGGTATTAGAAAATTGTTTTGAATCTTTATTTTTTATCTCTTGGTCTTGTATTCGAAGTTATGTAGCTTTGAACCGATCACATGAAAATATATGGATCTGAGCATAAGGGAAACTTGAGTTCTGGTTTATTTTGCTTTTGGGTTGTATTCTTTAGATGCCAAATTGTGTTGGAACATTTTGTTTTGATTTAGGTTGAGTTGGAGCTTCTTTTGAATGGAACCACTATTTTGGAAACTATGTATTACATCGAATTGTTACATAGAGTTTGTATTTATCACCGACTTGGCATTATTTTGCTTTTAGAGTTCGAGCGTTGGTGGGTGAAGCTTAGGTTTGTCATGGTACTCCTATTTAACACTTGAGTGTTATGACCTTATATTTTGATCGATATATCAAATTCTGTTCAATAATTTTTGTATTGGGTTATTCTTTTGATAATTGGTTTAGCTTATAACTCTTTATTTTAGAAATTCACTCACCTGGAGACTAGGTGAAAGCTTGTTTGAGTTGTTTGAAATCTCCTGAGATGTGGAACTGGAAATGTCTTAAGGAATGTTGAACTTCCTTTTTCTTTGGACTCGTAACGACTTCCTTGTGATGGTAATTGTGTGAGAATTTAATGGGATGTTCTTTCCCCTCTATCTTAAGGAAACCAGCATTCTAGGTTGATTGATTTGGTGAAGTTAAGTCACCTCTGTCGTGATTTTGTGGATGTGAGAGTTTTGCTTTGAATTATGTTCGTATTGCTTGGGAATTTTGATTGAGACTTCTTCTTCAAACATTCTCGGTTCTTTCCCTTTATTCGACTTTTGAATAAATATAGGTCTTGTGGAAGATTTGGATTATTACCATGGACAATGAAATTATCGGAGGGATTCCTTCTCCATTCAGGTTGTAATGAGTTTGATTCTTTTGAATTACTACTTACCTATTGTATTTAGTGGAGAGGAATTTGTAATTCTCTAGTCTCGGATCGTAGGTAGCTCTAAACCATATCGTTTGCTCCCTTTGGATGTTATTGTTGACTCGATACAATGAATAAGATTTGATTTCTCTTTGAGAAAGAGTATATATATATATATATATATATATATGTATGTATGTATGTATGTATGTATGTATGTATTATTTTTTCAAGTAGTATACTTTTTTTGGTCTACAATATGCTTTCAACCTAAACTAAATTAAAACTAGAACTCCTTCTATTCATTGTTGTATGAAACGATTTATTAAATGGACCTTTCCTTAGTAGAGTGACTTTTTCTCTGTCCTTGGATAGGCTCAATGTTTGAACTTTTCTATACTCGATTCCATTTCGAAATAGTGATTTCTCTTGACCTGTTGGTCTACCTTGTTTGAATCATTGATTGAAATAATGTTGAGAGCTAGTAGCCAGGAAGGTTCTACTGTTAAGTACATTGATACTTATGGGTTTGACTATTGTTAACTAGTCTTGCCTAGTTTATATGGAAAGGAGTAGGTTTTTCTCTTGTACTCTTTATCCTTTGTGAAGAACTTGAGTAGAGATTAACTCCTCTTCGGGGCTGCTTTGTTTGTGAACATTGTTTTCTGATCTTTGATTGATAATTTCTTCATGGAAAGTTGGAATTGGAGTTGCAGTTGGACTGTTCTGGTTTTCCTTACCTTCTTGTTTGGTTATGGAATTTTGTTTGATGTATATTCTAATGATTGAATGTGCAATATTGTTATCTCGGAAAGGAACAAGTAACTCATGTTATAATCTGGTCTATTTTTCTGATGTTATAGGTTTGGGCAGGGTATATAATGGTTCTTTTTATTCCTTACTTATAATTTAGATGAATCATCCTTGAAGGAACCATGCTGTATACATTTATTCTTTCTCTTAGAAAAGATAATCGTGGTATTCTATTAGGATAGAATTATGAGACAATGGGATGGCAAGATATATTGTTGTTTACAAGCCATTGATAGAATTATTAGAACTTTAAGATCTTAGGTAGATATTGTTTATTATATTCTAATTTTCTCCTTAAAGTTGATCTAGATTTATTAATGAACTTCCTTTTTATTTGTTATCACTTATGCTGATCGTATGATGTTTTATTTGTCTCATTAAAGTAGTGTTGCTTTAATGAAACAATTAGTGGAATGCACTTTGTTTTAATGATTAGTGCTTATCATGCTCAGTTCATTGAACTCACCCGTGTTAGCTATTTTGCGAAGGATGACTTAAGTGGTAAAATAAGTTAAAAACTTATATGATGCATTAGCTGATATATGTCTAATTCTTAGTAAAGAATTCTCGATTCATTCTTTTGTTGAATTGTAAAATAAAGTTGTATACCTTATAGGAAGAAGGCTATTATTATGCAAAGATGCCTAAAGTGCATAGTCTTCTAAATTTTATAATTTGTAATGATGAATTTCGAGTTGTGATTTATTTGCGTTAGTTGTGTAAATTATCTTGTACTTTTATAAAGAAGATGAAAATTCCATCTTGTTGATATTCTTAATATTATGTTATGCTTACTTTGTTATCTATGATAAGATGGATAATGGGAATTAGTTCAATTTCCCTTATAATGAAGCAACTTGAGCATACGTTGGATAATAGATTTGTCTTAGGTGTCTATCTTATCACTTTATCTCTTCTTCTGTTATTCCATCATTCTCTGCTTCTGTTGTGGATCTTCTCCATTCATTTAGGGAGTCCAAGATAAATTTCATTCCTATAAATACTGTACGTGAGCTTTGTGTTAGATAGAATAATACGAGATAAACAATCTCTTCTATTTCTCCTTCATTCGCTGTCTCTCAGTTTGGTATCAGAGCGACTGCAAAATGGTGCGATTGGAGATGTAGGGTGAGATCTTGCCGGTGAGGCCAAAGCCCGCAAAGCCGAGCTTGTAAACCCTTTCGTTGTTGTAGGTCACACCCTCCACCTTCATGCCATTACTGAGACCACCCAAGCTTTTGCTTTGTCCATTGAGTGAGCTGAAGGGTAGTGCAACGGTATGTGAAATGCGCATCGATTCTATGTTGTGAGTTCGACTCTGCCGCAGAGGAAGAGGAGAAAAACAACGTGGAAGAGTGTGGTCGTTGATCTTCTATTATCTTGCGTACAAGGGAGAGGAGTCTTGTTGTTGCTGCTGCGTGAAGACTTTAGCATTTAGTCTTCTATTTTCTCTCTGCCCGTGCGTGTTGATGACAGATGTCATTTTGCAAGCGTGGACAGAAAAAATCTAAGGATATATAGTGAAACCTAGCAAAAACTGCGTTTCAACAGAAACGAACTCCAAAGTCTTTCAGATCCAGCCTCCGCTTGACCGCATTAAAGACAAGGAGAAACTGCTTTTTTTTTCAAGCGTTAGACAGTGAAAAACATGGAAGTTCACGTGAGATCTTGCTGCTAGACATGGAGACTGCTCCGAGCGTGTTGAAGACTACTGCTGGACGTGGAGACTTACTCAGCCACCTGCTGAAGGAAGGCAGCACGTGGGTGGAGAAAAGACTGTCTGCGTGGAAAGCAAAATGTGGAGATCTCACCGGGAGAGAGAACTTATTTCTGTGCGCGGAGACCTTCAACCTGTGTAGCGCTGTCGAGGTAGTTTTGAGTCTACAATAGTTTCTTCAACACTACGTCGAATGTCGAGTGTAGACAACTCGATTGAAAGCGTCAATAACACGGTCGCCACACAATGAAAGCCACAATATCAACTCACCAGCCAGAGAACACCGTGGAGAAGCTCTCCCGAGAGCTCCGGTTCTACTTTGCTTTCTTTGAACGAGCTTCGAAATTGTGGCAATCTTGCATTCGACAAACTAGTTCGAGAAGGACTCCTTGAATACTTTCTTTTCGACATCAGCTGTCAAGCAAAGCAAGTACGGGAAGAATTAGAAGCCGGATAAGACGCGATTGTGACGAAAAGAAGAATTCCCTACAAAGTGTCGCCGTCTCACAAAGACGTGAATATCGTGAGCATCTACGAGCCAAGAATTCTCGACAAAGAGTCCAAATTGTAATAACTTTTCAAATAAATAAATATTTTTTATTACAATGTCTTCTCCGGGTTACTTTTGTCCGCACTCGGTTGCTCAAAGGGCCTAATTTTGTGGCCTAGAAGAAAAAATGAAGACAATCCTTCGCCAAGGATTATGGGGAATTGTCACAGGGTTTGTGCCTACTCCCACAACCCCGATGAACTAATAAAATATGACATGGCTTGTGCTAAAGCCTTGATGCTGATAATGCTCAGTATCAGTGATGATGTGCAACCGCATGTTCGGAATGCGGAGAAACCCAAGGAGGCCTGGGACAAGTTGGCAACCATTTATGAAGCCAAAAATCAGACAAAGATTCTTCATCTTCAGTCGAAGTTGCACACCCTCTCTATGGGGTCTGACGAGAAAGTGGAGGAATTCCTGCGTCGCGTGGCTGAGTTGAGATCGGAGTTATTAGCGCTCGGTGAAATGGTAGACGATAAACTACTCGTCCCAATCACCTTGAGAGCACTCCCTTCTCAATTTCGAGTGTTTGTTACAACATTGAATGTGTCTAAACAAACAGTGACATTCGAAGAGCTTGTGAATTTGCTGCAGCAAGAAGAAGCTATCACTTCATCGCATGGGGAGTCTCAGGACAAAGCCTTGTTCTCAAAGCCTAATCGTGGCCAGAAGAATCGGAAAGGTCCCCCAGAGAAGCCAAATCCAGCGCAACCCAAACAGAAAGATCAAAAGTCAAAGAGATGGTGTCACATTTGCAGAACCAATACTCACGACACTGATCACTGCTGGCACAACAACTTGAAACAAGGGCCTTCAAGCCATACAAGCACATCCGGGCACGAAGATTTTCAAAAGTCCAAACGACGTCCCTACTGGAGAAAGCAAAAAGGACATCTTGCAGCCCAACAAGAAGATGATGACTCTGATGAGGAGACATCAGAAGGAGCCCATTGTAGTAAGAATCTTGTACTCATCTCTCAAACTTCTCAGCCCACGAAGAAAGTCTGGTTGATAGACTCTGGTGCAAGCAAGCATATGTCAGGTGACAAGAAGTTGTTTGATTCACTACACGAAGAGCCAACTGGAGATCGAGTTCGGATAGCGGATGACAAAGAGTACATTGCAGAAGGAATAGGGAATGTGACCATTCCTCTGGGGCCATGAAAATGTACACTTACAAAGGTACTATATGTTCCTGGCTTGACTAGCAACCTTTTGTCAGTTACTCAGCTCTTGAATCATCACCTTAAGGTTGAATTTCTTGTTCAAAATGGCATTAAATCATGCTTAATCTCCCGACAAGGTACGGTTCTTGCTAAAGCTTTTGTAAAAGATAAGTTATTTGCTTTAGATATTGTTTCATCTTCTGCAGTAGCTTTATCTGCTTCAACAATAGAATCAACTACCTTATGGCATTTTAGATATGGACACTTGTCGGTCGGTTCATTGCACTAGATGAGTTCAAAAGCAATGGTCCATGGACTACCCAAATTGTCCAGTTCCTTGCCTATTTGCCCTGGCTGTCTTGCAGGAAAACAACATAGAGATCCGTTTCAAGCGAGCACCTTCCATGCCAAGAAGTGTCTGGAGGTAGTTCATACCGATCTGAACGGCCCATTGCCTGCTTCGTTTTCAGGATACAAATACTTCCAGTTGTTCGTGGATGACCACTCTCGCAAGATGTGGGTATATTTCCTAAAGCAGAAAAGTGAGGCTCTTCAACACTTTCAGAACTTCTATCATCGTGTTGTCAAAGAGTCCAGACAACCACTTCTTCTACTCGCTCAGATCGAGGGGGGGAATTCACATCAAAGAAGTTCTTGGCCTTCCTAAACCATCACGGCATTAAGCAGCACCTGACTGCTCCCTACACGCCCCAGCAAAATGGCATTGTTGAGCGTCGCAATCGCATAGTGATGGAGATGGCTCGCTGCATGCTATCAACTGCAAAGCTAGGAGAACACTATTGGGTGAAGCAAGATAAAATGGCTGTATATCTTCTCAACAGGGCACCAACAAAGATTCTACTGAACAAGACGCCAGAAGAGGTATGGAGTGGTAAAAAGCCATCAATTTCTCATTTGCGAGTATTTGGTTGCACAACATACATGCATGTCCCAGCTTAGAAGAGAAAGAAGGTAGAGCCAAAAACACTCCCGTGTATCCTTCTTGGCTATAGTACTACCTCGAAGGCGTATCGTCTCATGGATCCTGAGACAAAGAAAATATACGAGAGTCAAGATGTGGTTTGTGACAGTCATCCTTTGACTCAATAAGATCAACAGAAGATCCACTTCCAAACACATCTCACCGATTAGTCTCTCGAATCGATGATGAGCCGGAGGAGACTACTCAGAGAAAAGAAATGCTACCAGGAGAACTATTTGTTGACCTTGGAGAACTGCAGAATGTGACTCCACATCAATCCTCACAGCAACGACATAGTTCTTCTCAAAAGTAGTCAAGTTCTCGTCCGAAGTGGGTACAAAGCACTATCAAGGACTCACATTTGCAACAACTCCCAGATACATCATCCGAAGTCAAAACAAGGAGTCAAACAAGAAATGAGGTAAACTTTGCACTCATGAGTTCACTGATGAATAGCTCCGAGCCAGATAATGTTCATGAAGCACTCAGTCAAACTCAGTGGAAGGAAGCTATGGAAATAGAATATGACTTGCTCATGAAAAATCGACATGGGAACTTGTCGATCCTCTACAGAGAAAGAAACCCATAGGCTGCAAATGGGTCTTCAAGACAAAATATAAGGCGAGATGGATCCATCGACAAACATAAAGCACAACTTGTAGCAAAAGGATATGCTCAGAAAGAAGGCATTGACTATGAAGAAACCTTTGCACCCACCGCGAAGATGAAGACCATCGAGTAGTTTGCGCACTTGCAAAGACACGTAAAGGATGGAGACTTCAGCAGATGGACATCAAGAGTGCTTTCCTAAATGGTGATCTCGAAAGAAGAAGTATACATGACCCAACCTGAAGGATTTGTTGATGAAAAGCATCCTAAAAAGGTATGTCGTCTCATCAAATCACTTTACGGATCAAACAAGCTCCTGTGGCATGGTATATCAAGATCAACGATCACCTTTTGCAAAGCATGGGTTCACTCGTAGCCCCTCGATTCAAATTTGTATATAAAGAAGGTAGGCAAAGAAATTATCATTCTAGTTGTTTATGTAGATGATCTTGTGATCACTGGTAGTTCAGAAGATCAGGTTGATATTGTAAAGAATGATCTCAAAAGAACCTTCGACATGACAGATTTGGGGCTACTACATTACTGTCTTGGCTTGGAAATATGGCAAAAGGAGCATCACATTTTTTCTCCCAGACAAAGTACGCCAAGACACTCCTGGAAAAGTATAGAATGTCCGACTGTAAACCTATATCCACTCCCATGGAAAAAGGCTTGCAACTTTCAAGATTCCAGGACTCACCTCAAGTAGATGCTACTCTCTACAGAAATTTGTTGGAGGGCTCATCTATTTGACATACACCAGACCAGATCTCTGCTATGTTGTCAGCTATCTTTCCAGGTTCATGCAGGAGCCAAAGAAATGTCACTGGAATGCAGCAAAGCATGTTTTGAGATATGTCCGAGGAACAACTAATTATGGTCTGGAATATAAAAAGAATGATCAATTCTTCTTACAGGGATATGTCGACTCGGACCACGCTGGATCTGTTGATGATAGGAAGTCAACTACAGGATACATATTTCATCTCGATCTGGACCTATCTCGTGGATAAGCAAGAAGCAGAATGTTGTTTCTATCTCATCCACAGAGGTAGAATATCACGCCGCACGAGGAGCTGTGTGCGAAGTGATATGGATACGTCGCATTATGGATGACCTAGGAATTCTGAAAATAGTCACCTATTCTCTATTGTGACAATCAGAGTGTGTTGAAGCTTGTGCAGAATCCAGTCTTTCATGAACGAACAAAGCATATTGAAATTGACTGCCATTTCATTCGAGAGCACGTCTTGAACCATCAAATTCAGCTCCAGTACTGTCCTACTGAAGCACAAGTTGCTGACATTCTCACTAAATCCCTTGGAAAAGTGAAATTTGAATCTTTCAGAGGTCACATTTGCAAGAATAATGTAATAAGGGGGGGAATGTTAGCATACGTTGGATAATAGATTTGTCTTAGGTGTCTATCTTATCACTTTATCTCTTCTTCTGTTATTCCATCATTCTCTGCTTCTGTTGTGGATCTTCTCCATTCATTTAGGGAGTCCAGTACAAATTTCTGTCCTATAAATACTGTACGTGAGCTTTGTGTTAGATAGAATAATACGAGATAAACAATCTCTTCTATTTCTCCTTCATTTGTGGATGTTAAACCTTCCTAAAAATTAAAGTACATTTTAAATGAAACTTATGATATTGCTGTCCTGCTTTTGGTTAGTTTTCGCTTAACTTAGGAAATGAACATTAAAAGTAACCATAAGTTTAACAAAGTTCTTCATGGACTAAATGAAAAATTTAGGAAATAACTTATGGAGTGTTGGATTAGGGTTTATCAAGGTTGTTGTCATCAAGACTTAATCAAAATTAATAATTCAAGAATGAACTCCTTGGGGTATGTACATCTCGATGAGGTAGTTTCTGTAGGATGTTGGCACATGCCAACTGTAGGGTTCTTTTCGAGAAGACTTTTTTCTTCTCGAGAATACAACGTTGTAGTTAACATGTGGCATTACCCTTCCACATTGATCATCCGTAGATCTACACACAATAAGAACTTGGACTTGAACTTAGTTTCTCCCTAGGTCGTGTTAGGGGCATATTTAGGATAGGAATTAGCTTCTAATGGCTCAGGGTACCTTGGAACATCCGGTTGACTTAGGTAAACCGAGTATGCCCATTTACCCTAAGCCATTATGAACATCTTCCTATAATAAATTATGTTCCTAGCTAGGAGCTAGGGTTAAAACTGGGACAAGTGGAATGATAGTAGTCGGTCAAGAAAGACCAATCGGGATCATAGAGGAGTGAGGTGAAAGACGTGTTCCATTATGACGAGTATACCATCTAGGAATAGTCACATACACGATATTGTAAATCTTTGGCCAAAGTATCGTAAGTTTCTAGTTGCGTTGTCCTATGTCACCAAGTTTAAAACAACGTGATATCGATGAATATTGGTAACAAATATTCGGATATTCTCTTTGAACATATCACTCAATACCGGTGTAGGGTAGGAAAACTAAGTATACGAAGTATACAATATTTATTCAATACATGAGATAACATAAATAGATCAGTAGCTTACCGAGTTATGAAATGAATAGATTGGTGGATCACCAAGTCATTACAACTTCATATGGTTATCTATTTGAATTCAATTGGCATGAAATGTTTTTTCTAAATAATGCTTTATTTAGAATAGTGAACATTATATATATTTTTAAAAAAATCCCTTGTTTCTAAAGTCTTAAAATTGGAATGTTATAGCTCTTGACTATGTCCTCTTCCACTTGAGTTTGATGGACCATTTTTACATCCTCTAGATGGAATTCTTCGTTTCCCTCTAAGGTTGAAACTTCCTCTTCCTCTTCCATGATTTCTTGATACCAAGTGATGAAAATCTTTATCTACAACCGCATGTGATCTATTTAACCTTTGTTCATGATTTATTAGTGATGCATACAACTCATCAATTGAAAAGTAAATTAGATCCTTATTTTATTCAATAAAGAACTACCAAACGATCAAATTTTGCAGAAAAGTTGTAAGCAAGTTTTCAATATTCCTTCTCTTCAATAGTTTCACCGTGAGATTTAATTTGATTTGACTAAAACAACTACAAAAGTAAATAATGATTATACGGAATCTTAATCTTTCATTGACATCTTTTAGAATCTATTCAAGTAATTGTAGCTTTACGGTTTTTACTTTCTCTTTACCTTGATACATAACTTGGAGAGTTTCCCATGCAATTTTTGCTTTATTGGCTGTTTCCACTCTAGGTAGGATGCTCTCATGCATGGCTTGATGAATAAAGAAAATAGTTTTTCCGTCTTTCTTTCTTAATTCCTTCAAAGTGTCTTTCTCTACCTGTGAGAGTGTGTTATATGTTGTTGCATCTCGGGCTCTGTGTACCCATTCTCTACGATTTCCCACACATCTTGGGCGCTGTATAGTGCATTCATGGTTAATGACCAATACTCATAATTATTTCTTGTAAATCGTAGTGTCTGCATACCGGATATAGAAGCCATAACATGTTGTCAATTAGAAACTTGTTGACAAAATCCACGCTCTAATACCAATTTGTAAAATTTAGGAAAATATAATATTGAAACACATAAATAAAATAACGAATATTGCAAATAAATAGATTATTTCAAACTAAAATCAACACTTCAGTGCATATATATGTTTTCCCATGTCAGAGCTTCAACTCTATAAAATATGTGTGTATATGTGTAAAAACACTTACAATTACCTCTAATATAAAGATGACTTTTTTCTAACAATAAAACACTCAACTCTTTAAAATAGAACATCAACTAAAAATAACACATGTTTTTGTGCAATACAAAGATTTTGACTTATTTGCTTTATTATCTTGTCCTAAAATTAGGAACATCTATTTAAAATAATATATGCATGAAAAGGAACTTTTTTTTTAGTTTTCCCGAAAATAGCAATTAAAGTATGTGGGAGAAATTATCTATTTCCAACAAAAACTAAGAATAACTATACATTCTTTCTTGGGTGAATGGTTTATTAGGATGATATTTTAATTTTTATTAAATTAAAAATAATTAACACATTTTTCATTAGTTGAATGGTTTGGAATTCCAACTCAAGTGAAAATATAAAATTAATTGCACTGGAGGTACACTGGAGGTGTGGCTACCCTTCAGTCAGATCTCTACGACGACAGGCTGTTAATATTTCAATTTGAGTTGGATTGTGATGAACAACTCACGACTTATTACCTTACAAGTTTGTTTACTAATAGTTGTTAAGTTTTTGTTCTACAACTGTTAGCAGTTGTACAAAAAAATTCATTGTTGCCACGCTGAACAAAGTTTCCTTCTTCATCGCCTTATTCTCCACTAGAGGGGATTTTATGTTTCCATGAGCTTGGAAGGTGCGCCATATAGTTTGAGCCCGTCAGACTCCACCTCAAACATCCAAATTCTTTAACAACCATATTACTTATTGTTTGTATCAATCCAAATATTGAATGGAATATATAGACAAACAAATAGTATTATTACCAACTACTTTGGCAAGGCCAAGGCAAATTACGATGGAGGAATACGTAAATGACATAACCACATCAACAATGGAATGCCACCAGAGTTAGTAAAAGTTCGGTATATGAGAGAGGAGCACTTGCACCACCCCAAACATTATCATGTCCTAGGTAAGTAGGATGCAATTACTTCATTAAGTAGGAAATGTGGTATGAAGACTCATGTCCTTTGCTGTGGAAACAATCCGACCTCACAATTTCCATGCACAATCATTCATAGGTAAGTAGGATGCAATTACTTCATTAATTTGTTTGCTTACTAATTCTTTAGCAAAAATTATTTGTTACAACTCACATCATGTTGATGCATGTATAAATTGTATAGCCAATTGCAGTTCTGCAAATATTGGCGTACTGAGCGTAACTGCAAATACACACCTGTAAACCATCTGAAAAAAGTGTAGTACCTATCTTGGATTTCACGATATCCATGTACGTTTGATTTCACTTTCCGGTGAATAGATCGGGAGATCGATAACAATCAATGAGAAAGCAGGAGGTGTAATATGTTACAAAGGAAAAGGCGATCATGGCGGCAGGTCTGACAATACATCCGAGTTGAGATATTTCCCATGCCAATGACATTACTACCGACCCTATCACCACTATGATAATATGTGTACTTGTCATCCATAATGTACCTATAACGTGTAAAGTGCAATGCAAACCAAACCATTAATTAATTACTTAAAAATATTGAAACATTTGTGGGTTTTGATTTTTGATATTTACTTACCTTTTTGTTTGGCATGACCATCATCGTCAAAGTTCTTGAGAGTGGAGTAGGGTTTTACCAAAATACAAAGTATAAATCAGTAAACAAATATGGTTTTTTGTTTTGGTCAAATATCTACAATGCATTTTCCAATTATTTTCTTCCAAAAAGACAATAAAAGGAGATTTTAGGTTGTGAGGGAAGAAATCATGGTAACATCTCATTCTAGGATTCTATTACTCAAGACATTACCTCACCGTATAGAGGAATATCCTCACATGTTACGTAAAAAATCTATCATCACTTTGTACTTCTTATAGCCTACGATTACCTTGCAAAGAACTATTTTTAAATCTTGTTCATTTGAGGACGCATATTGGCTGTTCTATTTTCCTGCTCGCCCATTTTTGTCAACTAGCAACTAGATAATTAAAGTTTCTTGCATGCTTCCGAGTTATCAATCTCTACTTCCATACAAATGCCACCTACTCCGTAAAACACCTCGAGTCTTATTAAAACTTTCTTGAAAACCAACATTATAAATTTGTATATTATTTCATTGATATTACTTGTTACAAATGAATTTCAAAAACTTAGAAAATTAAATACATAGGGTCAACTTTAAAAAATAGTTTAAACATAATTTCTTACATGTAATGAGAAAACAAAGATGAAAAAGGTCTCTCTTTTGTGTTATCTAGGAAACAAAATAATTTTCGGCCCGATAAATTTATGGTTCTTAAAACATGCAAAAGTTACAAATGAGTCTTTCCTTAAAACACGGTCCTCCTCCAAACGTTGTTTCTCCATGTGCTTACTAGTGCCTCTTTATATTTCTTTTGGCTGATTTTGTTTTCCATTGTGGCTGATCCATGGTTCCTTTGTGGCTTTTTTTTGTGCCTACATGGTGTTTGTTGTAATGTCCTTTGGGATTCGCTCTTCTTCTTGGGCCGTGTCCTCTTCTACCCTCTCCCCCTCCTTACTATGTAACACTTTGTATTACTATTTTTATAATATAAAATTGGTTCCAATAGTAAAACACAGCTTCTCTTATTTGTTCGTAGTGAATAAATACCAATCTTATTAATTACTAAGCTTGAAATAATTCAGTTTAAAAGACATATTTGCTCTATAATATTTAATTATGTGCTTTATAATATATGCACATTACATCTCATACGTACATCATAAGGATTCCATTTTATTTAAATCATGATACAAATCACTTTTATATGTTTGACTCCTTTTATTTGATCTATACCTATTTTAAAATCCAAACATTAGCATGTACGTCTAGGCAGGCATTATACCTCGTGTTCCTCTCCAATGTTGACAACTTGCCTTATCATTATCATTAAAACCCTCATTTCATCCATCTCCAATTTCCCCCTTGTTTTCTTTAATTGGATTGCCATTTTCCTAGGGAATCCATTGATTTCCTTAGTAATACAACAACATTCTAGGGCCCCTCTAGATCTATGGCCATGAGAAAGGGTGATGAGTAGATAAAGACATAAATGAGAGATAGAGTTATGTGTAGTATATTTTTGTGTAGATAGTGTAGAATCTAGTTGCAAATTTAAATCCATATATATATATATATATATATATATATATATATATATATATATATATATATATATATATATATATATATAGGATCAGAACTTCATCACTTTTAAAATTCCATAAAGTTGATGTACATACACATTTTGATTCACAATTAATTGTAATTCTAAGCTTCATGCCAAAAAAACCTAACAATCTAGGTTACACTTCTTGATGCTATTAACAATCCTCTACCCTCAAGATCACACAATGCGTCAAAACCAAAAAGAACCAAGTTAACATTTGCGCAATACTATATCTTCTTCTTTAAAATCCATTTGGCCTAACTCAGGTGTGCTGAAGCCAACAAACTCTATCACACAAACCTTATGGATCTATAGTGATGAATACTTTGCTATACACTTCTCATTAGAAACCGATGCCTTACATACTACACTTCCCATCTCATTGCTCCTAGGTTGTTGTTGGTCATCAAAGCTTGTTGGCACCTCTTCCTCATACTATCAATTCATGTATGTCATTATTTACAATACTCCCTCATGCGAAATTACTGGAAATGACACTTCGACACAACTATTTGTATAAAACCAATTTTCAAACTCCATTCTGTCCATACCACTTCTAAAAATATCCTTTCATCAAATACGCAGATAAAATCAAAAAACAAGTTTTATAATTAAATATTTAGGCAAAATGTTAAAAAGGCTTACTAAATTAGGCTAAGAAGAATTTCCCCAACTACACATGCCATAATCACATTTTCCCAATGGCCACCAATCTCAAAAGGAACAATAACCAAATCTTACCAAGCCAAGAACTCGATTCTAATAAAACACCATGATCAATAAGATGAAAGCAATTCGCCGTAATAACTTTACATAATCTTTTGCAAAAAAATGAGCAACACTATCATATATTATTATGGAACTCAATGAAATGCAATGAGAATGAGAATGAGACTTTCTTATATAGGCAAGGAATAAAATTCTAAGAACCATTCAAGGTCGTAGATCAAGCCATAAATTCACGAAAGAAATATTCATCAAAGAACTAGTCAAGACCATAGATTTAGGAAAGAACTATACCTAACAACTAGATAATATCCCCTAATATCTAAATAAAATAAAAGAGATATCCACACACATAAGTGGGTGAGGATAAATAAAATAAAGGTAAATAAAGTACTTAGGTGAACATGAGATAAGGAAAATACCTACTCTAAAACCTCCTTCAAGTCAAGCTAGGGGCCCAAAATAAAAGTGGCATATCCACAAGATGAGTCCCGAAAACTAGGCCTAATGAGGTACTCATGTACAATATATCCATGAAGAAAAATCAGACCAAAAGAAATAAATAGTCTTGATAGAAGGAAAGAGAAAGAAGAAGAAGGAATATTCTCTCATAAACACCCCCATGAAAAAATTCCAAAACCCCAAGAATGCCACATAACCAAGGTGGTGAGGTTATGTAAAAGGCTTCGTAAAGATTTCGTAACCTACCGCGAGTCGAATGTAATCTAAGTAACAAAATCCATTTGGAATGTGCTTTGACGAATGAATTGATGTGAATATTAATATGTTTGGTCCACTGGTGCTCAACCGGGTTTTGAAAATGTGAATTGCACTTTGGTCAGCAACGCCAAAGTACTATCGCTGAATCTGTGGGAATCCAAACTCTATCAATAACTCACAAAACCAAAGAATCATCGAATAGTTGTAATCGCTGCCCATAATTTGTGTCTCAAGATGAAAGTTCAATAGCCTGTTGTTTTTTTCATGCCCAATAAATTGGAGAAGAACCAAGACAAAAAATATAGCCAGAAGTGGAACACCGGTCATCATTAGAACCTACCGAATCTAAATTTTCATATCCAACCAACTGAGTAGAACCCCTAATGTAGTGTAGGCCAAAGTGGGAAGTGCCCTGCAAATAGTGCAAAATCCTTTTAGCAGCATGTGAGTGACTACTATGAGGAGAATGTGGAAACTGAGATACAAGCCCTACTACAAATGAAATATCAGGGTGTGTATGGGTCAAGTACATGAGACTTCCAACCAATTTCCTATACAAAGTAGGATCACAAAGTGGAGTGGTAAATATGGAAGTAAGAGTAACCGCAAACTGAAAAGGAGATTGATTTAGGTTGCAATCAACCATATAAAATCACCGAAGAAGATCATGGGTGTATTTTTATTGACTCAAATGAATCCCTAAATCTATCTGAGAAATATACAAATTAAAGAAATAATGCAATAACCCAAGATCTATCATGCCAAACTATGTAGAAAAATCCCTCTAAATAGTCCGAATGTGGGAAGAAGAGTTGCCAATAATATTGGAGATACAATATTAACCAAAATGTTGGAGATACAATGTATGATAAGAGTGGCAACAAACAAAACCATTAGATAGAAGAAAAGAATTCATCTTCTCATACCAATCGTGAGGGGCTTGTTTGAGACTCGTAGAGAGACCTTCGAAGTATATAAACAAGAGAAAAGTTCTAAGCAAATCAAGTCGGTTGTTCCATGTATATTTCCTCTTATAAATCTCCATGTAAGAAGGCACTCTTGATGTCCATCTAGTATACGCCCCCCCCTTGTGATGCAATAATAACAAGTAAAAGGAGTGCATAATCCATTTTTGCAAAGGGTGCAAATTTCTTAGAGTAATAAATACCTTCAACTTGTGAAAAACCCTTTGCAAAAAGACAGTCCTTATACTTTTCAATGGACCCGTCAACTGTATATTTGGTTCGGTATACCCACTTACACCTAACCATATTTCCTTTAGGAAGAGATACTGTTATCCAAAATAAGCCCATGCTTATTTTTGGCTAACTCCTCCTCCTTTTCCTTTGCTGGTACTTAAAATGATTTTTTTGCATGCTTCAGGGACTCAAAATTTTCTGGGTATGTTTTCATCAGATAGAGGATTTTCTCACCTTTCCAGAAAGGTAAAAAATTCATCCTAACTCCTTGTATTTTTTGAGTTATGGCTTGGCGGAGGTAACAGTTAAAATTTTTCCCTGGGTGGGTCCATGGAGCTAAGTTGGAAAATTTGCCAAGGAAATTGGTGGGTCGGTGGAGACAGGGAGAAAATTTGGGCACTTAGCCCTTTTTGCGAAAAAGGGCGCAAAGGAAATATTTGGCCCATGCAGGCTTGACAAAGGGAAGAAACGGACTCACAGGCCAGGGAGGAAATCGTGACACTTAGCCTTTTTGGGTTAAAAAATCAAAGTCAAAAATTGGCCCATGAGCCCACGAAGGAGAAGATAAAAATTTGGGCCACACCTCGCACCAAATCGAAGGTGCCACGTGTCATCGTGGAGAGCGGGCATGAAATTTTTTTGGGAAATTTTCCCAATTTGAAAACAAAGGGAAAAAAGGTAGGTTTTCAGCCCACGGATCATCTAAATTTTCCCAATTTAAAATTTAAAATGAAAAAGGTAAATGTCACTCGAAAAGGATTTTGCCCTAATTTTATCTATTTTCACCCAAATCTTCAGAGGGGCATATCTTTCACACCAGAGCTCGGATTTTCATGATTTTGGCATCATTGGAAAGCTGTTAAAATTATCTACACCATGGAATCCTCAATTTTTATTTTTGGTCAAGTTTTTGTGGGAGAAAATCGAGAAATGTCTCTGCATGCAAAAAATGCAGAAATGGTTCCCAACCACCAAAATCAATGAAGTATGGGTCGTTTTTTGGATCTGCAGAGCAATGTACTTTGGCATATGGGTTTTTCCATGAATCCCATCACTTTACAGGTGAGATTGAAGGGATTTGATTGGTGGTTGAGCTCATAAATCTCTAGCACACATTTTTTGCTTTTTCCTCTATTCTAGTGTTTTGATAAAAGCCAGATTTGGCTCATTTTTGTAAAGGTTGGACCCCCTTGCTTCTGCAAGCTCTCTTTTCTTCCTTAGCAGGTAGATTTGTAGAATTTCAGACCTCCCATGGAGATTGTAACTCATTTTTTTCCTCTTCACCAATGGAACGTATTGTATCAAACTTGGAAATGATAATGTATGTTCTGTGATCGATTTTCAATCCTCTCATGCATTTATTATTTTCTTCTAATCTTTCATTGCATTATGGTAATCTGTGCATGTTTTGATGTTGGATCTCCATGACCTATGTCAATTCTACAAAGCAATAAATCCAAAGACTCCTTTGGTGTATCACAGCTTCTATTTTTTGCTTAGTTTTGTTTTCCGTTTCCATGTTTTCTCTCAACCCTGTCTCCTTGGTAGTTTTAGAGTAGGAATTTTGAATCAGAACCTCTACAAAAATTGCATGCATACACCTAAACAGAGGAGTAAGAACTAGCTTCAATCTAGAGAGTTTTTCCCAATTGCAAAGGTCTCACACTTTGGAAAAACTACATCTTGTGCATTCACACCAAATTGACCATTTCCCAACAGCATATCTGAAGGTCAATTTGGGGATGCTATGAATTTTTACTAACAATACCAAATCAAAAGTATGATTCTTCATCAAAGAAGAATACTCACTGTCATCACATCATCTCACTCCTCGTATCACATGAGCCTTCGAAAAATACCAAGGATCCTAAAAAAATACCTAACACAAAACTCTAAAACCTGTAGAATGTGTGGATTAATGCCTAGTGGGTGGCCGATCCTATATAAAAGGTTCCACCTCGAAACTATAGTACAATCCCACTTAAGCATAGTGACAACATCAATGGGAATAGGATCCTCAACGACATTTATAACCTCCTCATGAACCTCCTTAAAGAAAGGATCGTCAAGATGAGATGAAGGAGGCATGGAAGAAGATGAAGAATCATGAGGACTCAAGCACTCATAAAACTCGAACATGTGTTTGAAAAATAACGCCTTGAGTATCGTGGATCTAAAATTTGGTAAGCTCTTATGTCCTCACAATATCCTACAAAGATCAACAACATTCTCTTCTTATCCAAATACTTCATTTTATTCTTTGGCACAAAGGCCCAATTATGGCTCCTAAAGACTAAAAAAATGAGACATCTAGCTTAGTGTTGGACCAAGCTTCCTCTCGGAGTCAAATGCTTAAGTAATCTATGTGGTGTGTGATTCTAAATGTAGTAAGCACAATTAACTACTTCTAGCTAGTAGATAGGAGGTAAATCTCTAGAATTACTCATACAGCTTATCCAATTCCTTCAAAGTTCTATTCTTCCATTTGGCTAAGCCATTATGTTGTGGAGTATGAGGAACACAATGTCGGTGAATAATTCCTTGAATTTCAAAAGTTATAAAAATCATTGCTGAAGTACTCCCCCCCATTATTAGTGTGAAGGCTCTTTATGTAACTAGAATATTGTTTTTCACCAAAGCCTTGAATACTTTGAAGTGTGAAAAACATAAATTTTTCACTTAAAAAATAAACCCAAGTATGCCTCAAGAAATTATTAATAAAAGTAAGTGCATACTTAGCTCCATCAAAGAGGGGGTAGGGAAAACCATCAAGTCACTATGCACAAGCTCAAGTGGTGAAGAAGATATCTTAGAAAATTCTTAGGACAAGGATCTTGGTATTGTTTCCCTAATTCATAGCCATGAAAAACTCTCCTAAGATAAGAAAATATAAGAAGACCATCAACCATTCCATGAGTGTTCAACTCGCTCAAATATCTATAATTGAGATGTCCAAAGCTCTTGTGCTAAAGCTTACTCTCTTAATCTGCATGAGAAACCAATCCTATCCCTATAAAGGAAGTGTCATCAAAATCCTAAAAGTGATATAGTCTAGAACTATGACCAATAATACCTTGAGCAAGAAGTGAATGAGGCTGAAAAAGTTCGTACTTCTACCCCATGTGGTGTAAAAGTCACTATTTTTCCTTTACCAAAATGACAAATTTGATATACGTAAAGAAAAATTGTGGTGATGTTAGGAACATATAGTGCATCTTGGATAATTTCACCATCAAGGTTTATATCACATTTTATTTTAACAAAAAGAAAGGAATAATCTCCAACCTCAATTTTGAAAAAGTAACTCAAACCTAGAGATACAAAAAAATCCTTGGAAAAAGTTATGTGATGAGAAGCACCGGAATCTATAACCCAACCTGTCTTCAAGTGGTGTCGAGATCTCCCAACAACACTAAATTCCTTTCCATGCTGATTAGAAAGCGTTGGAGTGGAAATAAAAATTTTGTGTTTCTTGACAACATATCCTTTAAGGCTTGCATTCGCTTATAACACCTATGTTCTTCATGATCAATAGCCCCATAAAAAGAACATGAAATTCTATACTTATTCTTGGATTTCAAGACTTCTTGGTTTAGAGTTTTTTTCTTTAGGTTTAAGAGCACTTTGAGATGGAGAAGAGGTGGATCTAGTTTTAATTTTTTATTTTCCCTTGCACTTAGGATTAGATGCAACTAATTCCTTTTGAGAGGTGGAAGACTCAAGGTGAGACAATTTGGATTCTTCCCTAGTAAATCTTTCAAAAAATATTTATAAGTTGTCCATTTTGAATGTGTCACCTAACGCATCCATGCTAAAGAAAAAAGTAGAAGAAAATATTTGGAATGGTCCTCTCAACTTGGATAGAATCAAGTAAACACACTCTTCATCTTTCTTATCTCTTGCATTCCCCTTCAATTGTGTCAAAAAATTCTTGAACTTGGTAAGATAGTCTATAATTGTTGGAAAATATTCAAGATTAAGAGAGGTGATCTCAATTTCAAGTTGCATGGATCTCATATGATCCACCTTACCAAATAAATCCTCTAATTTCTCACATATTTTGAAAGGATAGTCA
Source organism: Taxus wallichiana var. yunnanensis (assembly GCA_018340775.1). Classification (NCBI taxonomy): domain Eukaryota; kingdom Viridiplantae; phylum Streptophyta; class Pinopsida; order Cupressales; family Taxaceae; genus Taxus; species Taxus wallichiana. Next base: position 1,041,298,920 of record CM031240.1, on the reverse strand, counting down.
CCATTTTCCAAATGAAACAAAATATTGTCACTTACATAAGCTCCTATCAAACCCATACACTCATCAAATTTTTACTGGTACTGAAATTTCTCATATTCTCTAGTGAACACTCATTATTTTGAAGAAGTTAAATCCCATAGTCCTTTCCACTTAATTATTGTTTCCATTGTTAGTGATGACACCCTAAACTTTACAAAGCAAATTGCATGACTAAACAAGGAAAAATAACACCATTGGCATCCATCTAGCGAAGGCTCTAGGTCTAGGAATGTAACATTAAGATAGAAGCTTAAAAGAATGCTCAACTAGTATGAAAACAATACAAAATCTAACTAAGCATGCTCACTAATATGCTTGAATTACCTAACATGGGCGTAAATAGATCTAAGAGGGAAATCAAATAGTTTTGGTCACTCGCAAAAAAGGTGGAATGGCCTCTCCCAATGATTACTTGGTCATTTTGGATATCCATCTACTAACCCCATTGAAGGTTTTAAGCAAGGATTGAATTTAGTTATATATCATATTTATTATATGAGATGCAAATCAAAGCATGATGTAAAATATAAAGGAATGAGGTGCACCCTTTTATAGTTTTCCTTTTGGGAGAAACTTGTATATTGGTGCATGTGGGACTAAAAGCCCCAAATTTGATTAGAATTGCTAATTATTATTAGGCCTTACTAATCACAATTAGTGAATTACCAAGTGATTAAGAGGTGTGAAACCTTAATCAACCGTTTAGGATAAAATAGAGGCTAGGATAAGCTTTTAAAGCTTGTTGAGATGTCAGAGAGGTGAATGGGGTGATTTTGAGTGGTCGGAAGAGGGGTTTGAGTTAATATTAGGTATACCGACCAAAACAAGGGAAAAATAGACTTAATTAGCTACTAAACACTAATTTCATATTTTGAAGAGGATTTTGACTTACGATTTGCTCATAAAGTGGTATATTGAATGCGAAAGGGTTACACAATTAACAAAGCATTGTTAATTGGTCAAAGTGGTAAGAAACATTAGTTAATGAGAAAAGATTACTAGTAATATTGGAATTGCAAAGAATAAGAGTGACTTGTGTGCATTTTGGCAATAAGATTGCAAAAGCGGAATTTAGGTGTCTACACTTGCCTCTTGTTTGAGGTGAAGTTAGTGACTTCACTTCAAACATAGTACACAAGTGTAAAACACGCAAATTTTTGAAGAAAATTTAGCAGAATGAATTATGCCCCCTCGAGTGTTGATGGGGTGATTAAAGAAGTCAATTGACGATTGAAAATATGATCAAAATGGATAGAAGAAAATAGGTCAAAACGGACACGAAACCCTTAGGTATTGAGAATGAATAAGGATAGGGATAAACATGGTTGTTTATTGCACCGGGTGATTTAGAAGAAAAATTAATAGTGGTAATAAATGATAATGGAGAAGAAATTATTAATGGAGAAATATAGGACAAGCCCAATCTTTGCATCCAACCTTTCCATAAGAAACCGGTTTATATAATTTTTCCCCTAGGTCTACATCCTTGGCCTTTATTTAAAATAAACCAAAGTATAATATAACATGATAAACTACATTACTAACATTTGTTTACTTTTAAAAATATGTAACTCCATGCAACATACGTTATGCAATGTAATAGGAGAAATTAAAATGATATTTAGCTCCATGTAACATACATTATGCAATACAACATGAGAAAGTAAACCAACTAACCTAACAAAAAAATAATGCAATCACACCCCTTCAAGTAAATAACTTGTTGTACCCATGTGTTTGTTATCAAGTTGTGGTTCTCAAATGTTTGTGTTGTAACGACAAGGGTTTAAAATTATGCCCCAAGCAATAACACATGCGAGGGAAAATGGAGGACACAAGTAGTCCTATGGAAATACTTTTGTACACTATGACACAATATCTAACAACTCATTGTTGCATAGGAGTAATGACGTAGTATATAGCTGAGATTTTGTTAATTGAGGTAGATCACGACAATCCACAATTGTTTGAGACAAGAACAATAAAAACATTAGAAGGATGGTTTTGTAGGACCAATATCGATGTTCGATGGGCAATGCCACCGACACAAGATTTAGCCGCATACATGTTGTTTACCAATTTTTGAGTTTTTCAATGTTTTACCAATTTGTTTTGGGTTTGATTTTTTGAAATGTTTTCTCATTTTTTTGTATTTTTGTATTTTTTGAAAAGTGGGACCAATAAGGTCACTTAACGTGATAAGATACAACAACAATGTTAGAAATTTCCTTGATAAGGAAGACTAGGCATGATTTCTTATCAAGAGTCATATGATCCCCAATCTCAATAATCATGGTGATATTATACTCAACGATGATTGTGTTTTATCATGAAACATTGATTTCGTATGTGGGATATTGAGGTGCGTTGATGTTCATTGATGTGCATTTTTGAAGCACATTTGATTATGAACTTTAATATTGTTTAAATTATTGTGAGCTTTAGAGCTCTTGGAAATTTTGATTTGATCCTGATGAAGGAACCGTTTTTGTTTCCTATAAGCTACTACGTGAATTGTATGATCCCGAGAAGTGGGAGAAGAAAGTGGGAAAATAGAATTGATTTGAGGAATGAAATTGGGCTTCCCACAATCATTAATAGAAGGAAAATGTGATGGATGTGAAGGGTACTCCAAGAATTTAAGAGGATGGGCTACCGGGAGGTTTCCCATAGAATGAAGATAAAGGACTACAAGGATGTGACCATAATATTGAAGATGAAGGACTTCCCAAAGTGGTGTCACATAGATGGAAGATGAAGAACTACTGGAGGTGTCCTAAGAATCGAAGATGAGGGACTTCTAGGATGTGCCCCCAGTATAGATGGAGATGGGATTTTAGGAGGTGAGCAACATTTAGAGGATGTGGGGCTACTTGGAAGTGGCCCACATATAGAAGAAGATGATGGGATACAAGGTGGTGACCTAAGGTAAGATTGTGATGGAGGAATCCTGATAGATAAAGAATGATGTGAAGAAAAGATAAGATCTTCCTCAATGGTATTAGGATCTTCCTTAGTATTCTGATAAAAGGAATCAATTTCTTCTTCTCAATACGCAAGTGTATTGAAGTCAAGATTAAATCCTTGATTGTAATCCTCTAGGGGAGTGCCATCATGTGACCCCAGGAATTTCATGATCATCTCCTCATCTTGAGATGAATAAGTTGGTAGGGATATTTATTCTTTGACTATATGAGGTTGATTAGAAGAAATGGATCCAACTAGTACGGAAGATTGAGAAGATGATGACTCAAGAGATGAATTTGGATTTTCCTAGATCTTCAATGGAGGAAGAGTTTGTCAAGGTGTTGAATAAGGGAGGACATCGGCTCAAAAACCAAATTAGAATTTTTAGAAGATCTAGGTGAATCAAGAATCGAATAATAGTTTGGATCGAGTCGGAAGAAGAGTGGGAGGAACTTGACTAATAATTTGGATTAGAATTGTCCAAACCATACTACCTGACTTTGAGATGAAGGTGGGGAACAAGGTACCCGAATGGGATATCTTACATGAAGAATCAAACAAGGTCTAGTTTTGATAGGCATCCTTTGATGGGAATGCTAAAACCTAGGTTCTTTACTATCATAAGTATGTGGAATTTCATGATAATCAATATTTTTTGGCACATTCCTGTAGACATAGATAATCCAGGGATATCATAGGGGTTATTGTGTTGACATGTTCAATAGGTTTATCTACACAACCCATTAGAGCATAAAAATGATTCTCCTCATCGCATACATAATTAGCATTCTTGTCCCGATTTTGTTTAGGGAAATTCTTCATATTAGGGGATTCGTTAGGAATGGATCAATCCATCTCCACAATGCCACTTTCAATTAAGTCCTGGATGTAGTGGTCACAGCCTTCAAACACTTATCTATTTTGTGACCTTTAATGCGGTAGAATTGAAATATTCATTAACTCTAAACCATGATGGTTTAGGTGCACCATCCTCATCGTGTACAAATTTAGGATATCTAACCATATTAACCGCATCTAGTTGTTTTAGTATTGATGACATTAAGTCAAGTAGAGGAGTGAAAGTATAATGCTTATACTCCATAAGGGGAGCTCCATTTGAAAGCTTTAAAGGATTTCTTTTTCAACGTCTTGTACTCGTTTAGAGTTTACTATCCCGTCACTAACGACATTTTTTTAATAGGAATTTTTTTATTTTTATCGTTAGATTTAGAATCGTTGTGTTCACGGGAGAAAGGTTTTAGAGTCCCCCTAGCTAACAATTCCTTTTCAATTTGACTCCCTTTTTCTATTACCTCTTTGAATGTGTTACCACAATGCATTTGCAAGTGGAATGTAATGTCTGGATGGAGGTTGGGAACAAATATGCCTATCAGCTACTTTTTGGGTAGGGAGCAAGGGAAGCGACTAGCTAACCCTCTCCATCTTTGTAAAAACGTAGCGAAGTTTTCATTGTTTCATTTCTTGGAATTGTAGAAGAGAAGTTTTGTACAAAAATCTCTGCTAGTTTTTGCCATGTTGATATGGATCCCTTAGGGATATGCACAAACCATTCTAGTGATGTTCCTCCTAAAATTCTTGGAAACAAGTGCATAAGATAATTGTCATTGAATTCCACCTCTTGACATGTCACATAAAAGTCTTTTATGTGATTGTGAGGGTCACCTTTTCCTTATATTTATCAAATCTTGGAAAATCAAAATGTTGTGGGAAAGGTACTTGCATCATGGCTTTGTCAAATGGGTAAGGACATAACTCATTGAACTGATATTTCTTGCTATTGTTACTAGTTTAACCCTCTTGTAATTCTTAAAGGGCGTTCTTCATAGTTGGAAACTCTTGATTGAAAAGTGGATCTTGTGTGGGTGGCAGAGTAGTTCTATACAAAGGGTTAGGCTTAGGTGTATAACCACTCCGATTTGTTGTGAGAATATCCTCATAAGGATCTATTTTTTCCTCCCATCATGGAGTGTATATTGGGAATTCGTAAAATGAAGCTTTAGGTTTTGCCTTTGGTATATTTTATTGCACAAATTTTGGTTGTTACTTTTGTATATGTGAAGCCAAAATTTCCAATTGACGAGTGAGGGCTTGGACCTGTTGTTCTAACGTAACCTATTTAATAGCTATTTGATGATGATATTCATTAGGAGGAGGTTACACACGATGAACATGTTCTTTATGGTCTTCACAAAGAATCTTAATAAGAGGAAAATGATATTCCCCATCATTTTCAAACGGTATCTCCTCATTATTATGGTGTGCAGAAGTAGAGGCATTACCTGGATTTAAAATTTCCTTAAGAGTGTGACGAGAGAGGTCTACTTCTTCTTCTCCCCGAACCATGCCGACAATAAGAGAAGGGTCTACAATGGAAGGTAATTTGGCTCCTAGTTCCAAAACCCGCATAATAACTTCATGTTTGTTATGAAAAATGTAGTTATTAAAATGGGTTGAATGAAGCTCTGCATCCGCGTGAGGAGACTCCTCCTCTCCACCACTATGGTCAACCATGAGATTATCCTCCAAAAGAGGGTTTTCACCTCCAAATATATTTTCGCCAACTTTCGTGAGCCCATCCTCGTAGTAGGCATTACTTAAAATATAAGGTACAATGCAAATTATTCCCACTAAGGTTTATTAACAAGGGATAGAAAAAGAAGGTTTAAGAGAGCATTTGATTCTCAATGTCACATGAAGTGTAATAAAAGAGCATACACCCTTAACCCAAACTCATACAAAGCATGAAAAAATATTAATTCCTTCAAATCCTAAGTGATTTTATGAGAAAACTTACTCTAAATCTATGAAATTGACAAAAATGGCCTCTAAAGACCTCTTAAAAGTAATCGACATCCTAAAAACCAAACTGAAATTTTGAGTTTTTGGAAAAATTTATAGAGACATACCTACGCACCCCTATCATCATGTGTGCTCATGTTTCAATTCCCGCGATCCCATACGACATGTGTAATCCCCTTTGTAAAAATGACAGACAAATGAAAGATGCAAGCCGACGTGTGTGCTCACAGCTCAACGCCTTTGATCATAGTTCAACGTATGCACTCCCTTTGTAAAAATGGTAGAGTTGAAAATACAAGTTGACTCGTGTGCTCACAGCTTCAAATCCCGTGCTCACAGCTCAATGCTTGCACTCACCTTTGTAAAAATTACAGAGTTAAAAATACAAGTTGACATGTGTGCTCACAGCTCAACACTTGTGCTCATCTTTATAAAAATGACAGAGTTAAAAATACAAGCTGACGTGTGTGCTATCAATTTAACGTCTGCACTCACCTTTGTAAAAATAAAAAAGTTGAAAATACAAGCTGATGTGTGTGCTCGCAATTTAATGCCCATGCTCATATATCAACGTCAGCAATCACAGTTCAACGCCTACACTCACAGTTCAATGCCTATGCTCCCAGTTCAACGCCTCTTCGCCCCTTCATAGGAAGTGACCAAAATTGAAGTTTTGACAAAAATTTCTTCAAAAAGGTCAAATCTTGGGTATTTTTTGGTAATTTTAACAGGGCTTTGCCTCATTAAATCCTACAAAAAGAAAGAAAACACAACTTCTACCACTAATCTAGTTGAAACAACTTTCAAAAATGGAAATTAATCTATAAAACTTTGAAAATTACTCTAAAACTTTGAAATTAATCTAAAAATCTTGAGAAACTAATCTAAAATCTTGAAAGTACTCTAGAAAGCTTGAAATTTAAACTAGAAAACTTGAAATTAATCTAGGAAACTTGAAACTAATCTATAAACTTGAAATACAAATATATCAAACTACGTTAAAAATCTTTTAAAAGTGAATGCAATGGGGTTACACAATCAAAAAGCGTTGTTAATTGGCCAAAGTGGTAAGAAATGTTAGTTAATTAGCAAATATTACTAATTATAATGAAATTGGAAAGAAAAAGAGTGATTTGTGTGCATTTTGGCAATAAGATTGCAAAAGTGGAATTTAGGTGTCTACATTTGCCCCTATTTGAGGTGAAGTTACCGACTTCACTTCAAACATAGTAGACAAGTGTAAAACCGGTAAAGTTTTGAAGACACCCTAAAATTTACGAAGCAAATTACATTACTAAACAAGGAAAGCTAACACCATTTCTATCCATCTAGCCGAGGCTCTAATTCTAGGAATGTAACATTAAGATAGAAGCTTAAAAGAATGCTTAACTAGTATGAAAACAATACAAAATCTAACTAAGCATGCCTACTAATATTCTTGAACTACCTAACATGCGCCTAAATAAACCTAAGTGGGCAATCAAATGGTTATGGTTTCTACTCAAAACAAGGTGAAATGGCCTCTCACAATGACTACTTGGTCATTTTGGATATCCATCTACTAACCCCATCGAAGGCTTTAAGAAAGGATTAAACTTGGCTATATATCATATTTATTATATGAGATGCAAATCAAAGCATGGTGTAAAATATAAAGGAATGAGGTGTACCCTTTTTATAGTTTTCCTTTTGGGAGAAACTTGTATTTTGGTGCATGTGCGACTAAAAGCCCCAAATTATATTAGAATTTCTAAACATGATTAGGTCTTAAAAATAAGAATTAGTGAATTACTAAGTGATTAAGAGGTGTGAAACCTTAATCAACCGCTTAGGGTTAACTAGGAGGCTAGGAGAAGATTTTGAAGCTTGTTGAGACATCAGAGGTGAATGGGGTGAGTTTTAGTGGTTGTAAAAGGGGTTTGAGTTAATATTAAGGTATTGTTATCCAAAATGTACCCCTTGCTCATTTTGTAGCTAACTCCTTTCATTCTTCCATCTCTTGTGCCTCACCATAATTTTTACTTTTTAGGAACTTAAAACTTTCTGAAATGGCATTGTTGGATAGAGCTCTTTCTTAGCTTTCCAGAAAGGTAAAGTTTTCCTCCTAACTCCATGTATTTTTGAAGTTATGGCCCGATGGATTTTTTTGGAAAATTTCCCCTGAAAGGCCCGCAGCCAATGAAATGGCACCACGTGTCCAAGGAAGTGGCGGGGGTCAGAGGAAAACTTGGTTTTTTTACCAAGTGTTTGGAAAAGTTTTCAAAAGGAATATTTTACCCCACAGGCCCGCCGGTGAATCAGATTATGCCACGTCCAGTCCGGGAAATTTTGAAAAATCGACTAAGTGTTAGCGCCATGGAAAATTTCAAAAGGATGGCCCACCGACACGTGTCTTATGGAATCGGACCTTCGGAGGGCGGAGGAAAGATTTGAATTTTAGTGAAGTGTTTTGGTAAAAGGGAATGGAGAAGTTTTGGCCCGCTGCCCCCGCCGACCAATCATATTATGCCACATGTCCCAGACCGGCGGGAGAGGGGGAAATTTGGGAAATTTTCCCAAAGGAAAAAGGAAGGAAATTTCAAAGAAAAAAACCCTCCCAAGAGCTAACCAATTGGATTGCGCCACATGTCCATGTGGTGGTCAAAATACAGGAAAGACCCACGGGAAAAGGAAAAGGAAAAATCCTGCAACCAATGGGATTTCACCACGTGTCCAGGTCAGAGAAATGGTAAAAAGTGATGGAAAAATTCAGGAGAAAATGCCCGCGGAAAATCACCTACTGCCACGTGTCCTCAACTCATCGGCCCAGTGAAGATTTTTTTGAAAATTTTCCAATGGTGAAAAGTGGTGGGAAACAATGCGTAGAAGGCCCATGCCCAATCAAAACGTTCCACGTGGTGCCCAGACTGACGGAGCGTGGGGATTTTTGGGAAATTTTCCCAAATGCAAAAAGTGGAAAATTTAAAAATTTCGCCCGCCAATCCGATTTGGCCCTGTTTTGCCCTAAAATTTCAAATGGCCATATCTTTCGATCTAGAGCTTGGTTTTTCACGTTCTTTATATAAATGGAAAGCTGGTGAAATTATCTATAAGATTCCAAGGTCATTTTTGTATTTTGATGGAGTTTGGAGAGAGAAAATTGAAAAACGCCTCTGGCATGTGGTCATGGACAGAAATGACGTTTCAACCACCATTTTTAATGAAGAATGGCTCGCATTCTCTCCTAGCATGGCGAAAAATGTCAGGGGATGGGTCTGTAAGGATGCCCATGTTGTTTTATTACATTTTTGGTCGGTGGTTGAATCTCTCCCATGTTTTCCCACGTTTCTCTCTCCTGGGGGCATTTCTGGTATTGTAAAAGCCAGATTTGGCTCATTTAAAAAGTTGTTGAACATTTTTTATGTATAGCAGGCTCCCTCTTTCACCAGAAAAAAGTGATTTTGTTGAAAAATCAGACCTCTTCCAAGACTGTAACATGTTTTCTGTCTCCCAGATGTTGTAATGTATGTATTTTGATATTGAAAATGACAATGCAAGCTCTGTGAATGAGTTTCAATCCTCTGCTTATGTTGTTTGCTTTCTTTCTGATCTTTCATTACATGTCATTAGTTTGTGCATGAAGTTTTTTTGCATTTCCATGATTTTTGTCAATCTGCGAAAAAAATTCTCACCACTCCTTTGGTGCATCACCTTATTAACATTAGTTTCAATTTTGCATTCTCTATCTTTGCCCTCTTTGGAATTTAGAGTAGGATTTTGAATTCAAACCCTCTGCAACTTGCTTGTAATATACCTAATCGAGGAGTTGAGGTACCGCCTCTAACTCCGGAGATTCCTCTCCCATTTCTCAAGTCCCACACTTGGGGAGAGGATTCAATGTTGTGCAATCATGTGGATGTTAAAAATGTCAAACTAGAAGTCTGATCAACATCCAGGGGTGCTGCTGATTTGCAACAATAGTTTTGGCATGCTCGGTGGGACCTTAGAGGTCTTCATCTTCATTGCAACAAATTGATGTGCATTTGTTGCAAGTTTCTTGCTTAAAATAGCCCTAAATTACACATCTGCGACTCCAAGGAAGAAGAATCAGCTGGTTTTAGCAGTGTAGACCTGAAAACTCATGAGAAGAATCACCACAAGGTCAAGAGTTGGAGAAGAAGAGGTGCTATTTGAGTATCTGCAGTTATCTCCAAGAAGAAGGCAAAGAGGGAGGAGAATTCAAAGGTCTCCATCTCCACCAAATAGAACTATCTCAAATCCTCCACTTGTTAGGCCTTTCATTCAATCAACAAGGGTTCTAAGGGAAATCGAATGGCACAAAACAACCCCTATGTAAATTTCACTGCAACAAACCAATTTCTCTCAATGCACAAAATCCAATCCCAATACGCAGATTGAAGAACATCCCATACTTTACTGGAGAAAATCATACCACTCCTGGTGATCATGTTAAGGATATTGCCAATATTTGTGCAATCCATGAGATCAATGAGATGCAAGTTGTTGTCAAACTATTGGCATCTTCATTCAAAGGGAAAGCTTTGCAATGGTTCAAGAGTCTTGCCTCAGGTTCTATCCAAAATTGGAACTAGCTATGTATAGCCCTCCATGAGTAGTTTGGAGAAAAGGGAGACAACTTGTCCCTTTTGGAATAGCTGACAACCATCAAGAGAGCTCCCAATGAGCAATTGACTGACTTCAACTTCATATTTCAAATGACTTGGGAGAGAATTCCAAAGGATGAAGAAGACCAAAGAATGGTGCTTTTCTATATTACCTTAAAGCTTTAAATTCTGATATTTCTATGTTAATTCAATCCATGGGAGGCACAACTATCCCTATTGCTTATAGCATTGCCATTAGAGCTAAAAATTATTTGATTCAAGCTAGCAAGCTAGCTCCTAGGCCTCCAATGCCACTGTTTCCAAGTTTAGAGAGCCCAAACACTAATCAAATGCCTATTTTAGCCCCTATTCCCACTCCTAGGAATTAGAATTCAAGTGAAGCTTCTACTTCATCTTCTAATGCCTCAAATGAACTTCAAGAAGTCATGAAGCAATTGCAAAATATAGGTAATGAGCTAGTTACACTCAAGAGGCAGAAAGCCCAAGGTTTTAGGCCTTCTTTCTAGCCTCAAGCTCAGCCTAATAGGCAACCATACCAGCCTCAAAGACCACCCAATCTAGTTGTAAATTTAAACCAAGAAAGACCTCATGCCAACAGACCATTTCAGCCCTATAATCCCAATGCTATATCTGCCTCTAAGGCATTAGTGCCAGTGCAAAAAAACATAGCTCAAGAGTATGATTGGTGTTTCCCATGCAATGAACCTCACAACCAGTCTATGTGTTTCAACGGTGCCTTAAATCAAGCATTAATGGTGACAACTACTGGTGTGGAGGGTGAAGGTAGTCAAGGAAATAACCAACAACAAGAAACATTCCAGCAGCAATCAGCTCCAAATGATACCACACTTGTAAACTGGCAGGCAGAGGATTTTTGTGGCATGAATCAAACAGTTTCCCAAAGTGTTGCAGCCAACACAAGGTCAAAAAGGAGGAATTTGGGTGAAGAACAGCCATTGGCTCCAAATAATCCACAACCTCCTACTACTCCACAAATTATTGGCAAACAAAATTCAGTTCCAAACACATAAGGGCTGCCTAAAATAGCTCCTAGGCCAACTCAAATGCCATTTGTTGCTGCCCATATGTAAGGAATGAATGTGCAGTCCAAGGAAAGCAAAGAGATGCTTTATCCCCATTCAACATCATTGATCAGATGAAGAAGACAAATGTAAACATATCAATGTGGGAATCACTATCTATCCCAGGCCAAAGAGATTTGCTACAAGCTGCCATGAAGGACTAGTCAACTTCAAATCAGCAAGTCCAAATGCAAGAGAAGGTGCTCACAAATGCTGCCCAACCTGAGGGGAATCATGGAGGACAACAAGGTAAAATGTTGAAGCCCCCTCCATTCTATGTTTTATTGATCATTGGAAACCAATTAGTACACAATTACATGATAGATTCTGGGGCAAGTAGTTCAGTAATGCCCAAGAAAATAGCTGATCAGTTGGGAATTCAGTATGAAGTCATACCCAAAGGGGTAGTACAATTGGATGGGACAGCAGTAACAATAGTTGGAATGATAAATAACTTGAGTCTTACTTTGCATGGATGCCCCAACATGGTTGTTTTGCAAGATGTCTTAGTAATAGACCTTCCACCACTCTTTGCCCTATGTTTGTCAAGGGATTTCATAGCCAAGATTGGAGGTTACTTATCTGCTGATTGGTCACACATGTTGTTTAGGACAAGATATGGAGCCAAGGCCACAATCAGATTTGAACCTATTGCAAACTTTCACATTGAACCTTACACTCCAAGTCGATCAATACCAATTGTTCAAAGATTTGATTAAGAGGATTATCCGAGCACTCGATGAAACTAACACCAAGGTAGAAGCATCCCAAATCTAACTCTTGATGAATCGCGACAAGGTGCATGCTTTTGATCCTTATCAAGAAATAGAAGAATCTGAGCTAGGATTCTATTGCATACATGAAGAAAATCAGCATATTCCTAACATCACCAAGCCGGACCACAAGGATGACAATGATGTATGGTAGTAGTTTTTGATGGATCAAGGAGTAGAAAAGGTGCAGGAGGTGGAGCTATGCTTGTTTCACCTCAAGGAGTTAAGTATTATTCATCTTTTAAATTACAGCTTTGCATGCTCTAATAACACCGCTAAATATGAAGCTTTAATACAAGGATTGCATTGGTCAATAAATGGAGGAATAAAGAACTTGCAAGTCTTTTGTGATGTTGAGTTGATTGTCAACCAAGTTAAGGGGCAACATGCTGTCAAGAATGATCAACTCAAGTGCTACAAAAATATGGTGTGGGACCTCATTGAATATTTTGAGGGCTTTGGCATAAAATCCATTCCTAGAAAAGAGAACCAAGTTCTTTGGCGAGGCTTGCAGCAGTTGGGGAAGCCTTTAACATTACCGAAAGTGTTAAAAAGATAAGGTACAACCAAACATCCATGTGATTGTGAGGCCTTCAGTGCCAGACAACAATGTAAGTTGGCAAGTGTTTGAAAATGATTAGCAAATCATCCATTTTTTGCAAGAAGAGGCTGAGTTCTCAACTAAAAATCAGGAAAAGTCGGAGCAGCAAAGATGGTGACCAAGTGGTATAGCTAAGAACCAACAAACTACCAAAGGGAATTATTAATTTGGAGTCCATTTTCAATCTTAATGATCAGTTTAGGAAGGAGAAAGCAAACATCCAAGTCAAGGGAGAAGATTCAAAGTGTCCATCTTGGTAGAAGAAGGAAAATCACTCCAAGTTGGTAAAGTGACAACTGAGCAAGAAAGGTATGAGTTCATAAAACTTTGTCATGAATTCCCGATGTGTTTTCTTGGAGCTATGAAGATTTGAAATGTTTCAATCCCAAGTTAGCTCAAGACACTATTGAATTGGATCCAAGTATTAAATCCATCGAGACAAAAACAAAGGCCACCAATCCACACATGGAGCATCTCATGAAAAGGAATTGAATAAGTTGATAGAATCAAGAATCATATTCCCTATCAAGCATTCTAGTTGGGTGGCCAACTTGGTTCTAGTTAGAAAGAAGAGTGGGGAAATCAGATTGTGTGTTGACTTCAGAGATTTGAATAGAGCATCTCTCAAGGATCATTATCCACTTCCTTCTATGGAGCATATTTTACAGGTTGTTGCCGGCTCTGAGAGGTTTTCATTACTTGATGGCTATTCAGGGTATAATCAGATTATGGTGAAAGAAGAGGATTAGTTCAAGATAGCCTTTACAACCAAATGGGGAACTTATGCATATAGGAAAATGCCATTTGGGTTGTCCAACGCTGGAGCTACTTTCCAAAGAGCAATGGACATGGTGTTCAAGGGTTTGATTAACAACATTGTGCTAATATATCTTGATGAAATCACTATTTTTTCAAAAAATGTAGCACACCACCTCTTTCATTTGAGACAAGTGTTCCAAAGGTGCGTAAAGATTAGGAGTATCCTTGAATCCTTAAAAGTGTATTTTTCTAGCCCATGAAGGAAAACTCCTTGGCCACATTGTCTCCAAAGAAGGATTAGCAATTGATATAGAAAGAGTTGAAGCCATAAGAGCACTACCATTACCAAGCCACAAAAAGGCCCTTTAAAGTTTCTTGGGAGAATAAATTTCATTTGGAGGTTTGTCCCAAATTTTGCAACCCTCGTCAATCCTATCACCAAGATGTTAAAGAAAACATGGCTTTCAAATGGACAACGAAGGCAAGGAAAGTTTTGAAGAAATCAAAGAGGCCATCTCTCAAGCCCCAACTCTTATTAACTGGATTTCTCCAAGGATTTCATCCTCTATACATTTGGGGGTGATGATACTATTTCTGTAATTTTGGTACAACGAGAACAAAGACAATGATGAGCAGCCAATTACTTTCTTCAGCCAAATCTTGGAGGACTATGAGGTGAGGTATTCCTTCATTGAGAAACATGTTCTTGTAGTAATCAGGAGCTTGAAGAAATTCAAGCATCTAGTCTCAAACAACAAGGTTCAATTGTTGGTTTCTCATGTGGGAGTTAAAGACTTCCTCCTCAACAAAGACTTGAATGAAAAGAGAGCAGGTTGGATTACTTGTGTCATGGAGTATGACATTGAGATAAAAGTCACCATGTTAGTCGAGAGAAAAGGATTGTGTGAGCAGCTGATTTTGAGCAAACAAAAGGAAGCATGCAATGAGAAGGAGGCTGTTTTGGCGTTGCAAGACAGCCATGAGCAAGGAAGCACTCAAGAGGAGAATGATGGTGTCCTCACTCCTTGCTGGATCCAAGACATAATGCACTTCCTAAACATAGGTCTATGCCCTCCGGAGATGAACAAGACCAAAAGAAGACACTTCAGATTGCAGGCTGTCCCATATGCCCTTGTTAATGGTGTTTTGTTCAAAAGGGATGTAAATGGAGTGCTTTCTTTGAGATGGATTAGCACAAATCAGATTCATAGGGTGTTGCAAGAGTTCCATAGTGGATTAACTGGTGGTCGTTTTGCACCAAGAGTGACATCTCTAAAGATCATGAGGGCTGGCTATTACTGGCCCAAGATTTTCAAAGGATTGTTATGCATGGATCAAGAGGTGCAAGAATTGTGCCTTCTTCACGGGTAAAGAGAGGCTAGTTTCCCTTCCATTTCATCCAATTTTAGTTGACCAGCCATTCATGCAATGGGTTTTGGACTTCATTAGAGTCATTAATTCCATTTCAAGCCAAGGGCACAAATGGATTTTAACAGCCACATATTACTTCACCAAGTGGACTGAAGTAGTAGCACTCAAGGAAGCAAGTGAATCTAGCATCCTGGACTTTTATGAGGGAATAGCAACCAGATTTGGCATACCTACTACAATAATATCAGATAATGCATTGGAATTCATTGGGTCCAAGGTGACTGAATGGGCTATCAAGAATGGGATCTACCTAAGCACTTCATCAAACTATTACCCTCAGGGTAATGGCTAGGCTGAATCTACAAATAAGAACTTGTTAAGAATCATTAGGAGGACCCTTGATGAAAATCAGAGATCTTGGCATACTAAGTTGAAATCAGCCTTATGGGCTGATAGGATAACTCCTAAAAGATCTACAAGTAACTCCCCATTCAAGCTTGTTTATGGAAGAGAGGCAATTTTGCCCATGTCACTTGAGTTGCCAACATTGGAACTCATGAAGTAGTTGGAGTTTGAGCCCATGGAAGTCGAGATATGTAGAATTGATGGAGTTCCAAGAAGTCGAAATCGTGCATCCCAAGCAATGGAGAAGGATCAAGCCTTGATCAAGAAGAACTTTGATAGAAGGCGAAGAATAGATCTTTCCAAGTTGGTTATCTAGTTTTAAAATGGGATGCAAACAGATAAAAATCGGAAAGCATTCAAAATTTGATGCCATTTGGAGTGGCCCATATATGGTCACAAAGTGTAAGGACATCAATGCTTTCTAATTGTCTTCATTGGATTGCGAAGAACTACATATTCCAGTAAGTGGAATCCATCTAAAGCATTGCTATTGAAGGGAACTCTCCACCTTGTACATATTAGCTTAGATTTTCATTCCTCCAAGTGCTTGTGCACATTGTTTTGCTGTAGATTAGCTTTGCTTTCCCTACGTGCTTTGGCACAGTGCTTGTTGTCCCCGAAATGTGTCTTGCAGCCTTACTCCAATCGATGATGTTCCACCCTTCATCTTCCTCCTTGCAGTGTTCTAGTCATTGGGGTACCAAACAAAGAATTTGATGACTCCATGCCCAATGGATTGCTTCAGCAATCGTAACTTCATCCAAAGCAGTGGCGAGATGACCCTCCGAGTCACCAAAATTGTTATCCAAAATGTACCCCTTTGCTCATTTTGTAACAAACTCCTTTCATTCTTCCCTCTCTTGTGCCTTAGTCATAATTTTTGCTTTTCAGCCCTCAAAACTTTCTAGAAATGACACCGTTGGATAGAGCTCTTTCTCAGCTTTCCAGAAAGGTAAAGTTTTCCTCCTAACTCCATGTATTTTTGAAGTTATGGCCCGGCGGAGTTTTTGTGGGAAAATTTCCCTGAAAGGCCCGCAGCCAATGAAATGGCACCACGTGTCCAAGGAAGTGGCGGGGTTGGAGGAAAACTTGGTTTTTACCAAGTGTTTGGAAAAGTTTTCAAAGGGATATTTTTCCCCGCAGGCCTGCCGGTGAATCAGATTATGCCATGTGTCCAAGGGGAAAAAATTGAAAAATTAACTAAGTGTTAGCACCATGGAAAATTTCAAAAGGAAGGCCCACCGACCAATCATGTTACGACACGTGTCCTATGGCATCGGACCTTCGGAGGGTGGAGGAAAGATTGGAATTTTGGTGAAGTGTTTTGGTAAAAGGGAATGGAGAAGTTTTGGCCACTGCGCCAACGACCAATCATATTATGCCATGTGTCCCGACCGCGAGAGAGGGAAGAAATTTTGGAAATTTTCCCAAAGGAAAAAGGAAGGAAATTTCAAAGGAAAAAATCACCCCCAAGTGCAAACCAATTGGATTGTGCCACGTGTCCATGTGGCGGTAAAAATACAGGATAAAGGAAAAGGGAAAGGAAAAAGCCCGCAACCAATGGGGTTTCACCATGTGTCCAGTCGAGAAAATGGTCAATAAATTATGAAGATGCAAACCAATAGTTTTCCTATGGAAAAGTCAAGAAAAAACCTTTTAATCTTTTATTGTAAGTGTTGTTAAAAAGTACACTATAATTGTTTTCAAAATATTGGGCAGTGTGGGCAAGCAAGTGAGTCATAGGGAGGGAGTACTCTCCAAAATTGCCTAAGGTACTCAAAATCCTTAATTTGGTACTACATGTATTAATTTGGGTATTACACCATCCATTGAAGGTGAATCAACATGAAGAGAAGGAAGTTGTGAATAAGATTGTGACTACAAAAAAAAATAGCTAATCGATCATAAATATAATTTCTCCACGAATTTTCTTAAAATGACAGAGAACATATATTTCCCCTAAACAAATGAAAAATTAAATTAAACACCAATTACCTTCTAATTGCAATAGAACAAACATAACAATTTAATAATGACATCATTGTTCTTCCCAAATTCCATTGGGAAAAGCTTCATCTTTTTGTGTACTCCCTGGATTAAATATAGTCTTAGAAAATGAAATCTACGATATAAAATCATTATTGATTTTAATAAATTTGTGATTTCAATATATATGTGTGTGTGGATTCTCCGGCATAATTTGCAACTGTTGTGCAATTGCTAATTACGCCAAAAGGCGTCCTTCAGCTGGGTTGAGGGTGAGCTGCCTCTGACAGAGTGCAGGAGCATCAACGGGTGAGACGGGAGGGCAGAAGACGTTGAGTACGGGTGCTTCATAGCCGCTGGATGGAGTGGGGTGGAAACCCTAGGATAGAGAAGAGGGCGGTTGTGCCGAGATGCAGAGGAGAGAGGGTGCGGAGGTCAGGATAGTGACCAGGACAAAGCAGAACCGAGGAGAGCATGCGCCTATGCCTGAAGTGCATATCGTGGCAAAATGATACTGAAACCGTAATGCATTGCGTGGGGGAGGAGTTAATGTTTCGTGAATGTGAAATTTCTCCTGCACAGTACCTATTAAGGGTTTGGTGTTGTTTTTGCAGGGTGTACGCGGAAGCAAGGCTACGTCAAAGGGGAGGGGGCGTCGGTCAGACTATATGCAGAAGAGGAAACTAGAAATGCAGAAAGGTAGGTAGTGACTAGATTTCTGCACGCGTACTTTAAATATTTGTGTGAAGACTAAATTTTGTTGCTTTTTCTAGGGTGTTGCTGTAATTCTGCTTGTTCCGTGGGTAAGTTTTCATTTCTTATTTCCTTCGTGAATGCAAAAAAATGTTCCCAGATGGCAGGATAACTTTTTTTTTCCCTATCATGGGTTTTACCAGTTTGCTCTGCATGCTTCAGAGGCCTGTGTGAAGGTGGCGGAAGGCATATACCATCCTCTCGGGGTCTGTGGGGAGTTGTGTGTGCGCAGATGTATGTTTTTGGGTTTCTTATTCTTCTTGTTTTATTCTGCCTTTCGTGGGCAAGAGATCAGGTATTTTTCGTGTAGTTTTATTTGTTTTTGTTGTCTTCTTTCTTACTAAAGTTGAGGCTTCTACCTCCTTAGTTTAGGTCTCCACTGACAATGGTGATCAATGGTTGAACCGCTTTGTCAGTCACAGTAGAATTCATTATTATTTATTACTTGCTTAAAGGATCAACATTGTGTGCGTATAAGTCCTGTTGATCTTACATTGATTTCTTTCCAATAAGAGCATATTTATTCTTTCCATAAAAGGGACATGTGCAAAGTTGGGGGTGGGAGATGCAGATTGAATTATTTATCCATTAGTTCTTTTTTATTTCCAGGCACTGCTGTCATCTCTTCATCTCATATATCGTGTAAGTTGATATGTTCAGCAAGTGGTGTGCCATAAGGATTCAGTTCAATTAATTATTTTGATTTGTCCTAATTTATTTAGCAGGAACGTACAGGGGCTTTGTAAATGGTCATTATTGAGACCCTCAAATATGTTTCGCATTGATGCAACACTTGTTATTTAATATTTAATTAAAGAAATTACAGTTGTTCTTTTGTGATTTCCAATAATGTGCAAATGAATTTGTATAAGGCTGTCTTTGAATATATCTTCCTTAGTATGTATCATTGACTCCTGGTTTTCTTGTTTTTTCTTTTCATTTCCTTATGAAAAACCATATTGGCTTGCTTCTTTTGGTTTGTTGTATATTTTTGATTCATTGAGATGTATATTTATTTTTAACTATTATTTTTATTAGTATTTTATAGTGGCAGGCCCTATTTAACATACATATTAACGTGATCTCGCCTTCATTAAACATAATGTCTCCAATGGGTGTTGGTGTCCATTGTAGATCAAGAATTTCATGCTTATTACCTGTCCAAGTTAATGTACCAAACTAAACACAAAAACCCTAAAAAGTCAAATGAAATCAATACCTGATAGATAAGACAAGATCCAAATATGTAGATGGAAAAGAAAGCCGATGTAGACAAGACGAGCGCACAAGAGCAATCCTGCAAAGTAGATCCAAGAAACCTGTGAGACACAGATGCTTGACAGAAAAGACAATGTTAAAAGATATTTGGGTGGACTGCCTGAAAAGTGGGTACAGGAAGCGATAAGCTCCCTCGGTGGATGTCAGTCCACGTTTTCAATTAAGGAAAGAAGCATACATGATAAAAGATGTAAGTAAATGTCTAAATTTTTTGGATTAAAAATGACAAAAAAATGTAAACAACGAAAAAAAACCAATAGAAAACGGGAAAGTGTGAAAACAATGCTAGATTTGAGTTCCCTAAATTATTTTACCTATCCGCAGATAGATCGGCATCGATTAGGAAAATCAGCGTCGAATGAGATAGGTTAAGGCCGACTAGAGGGAATCGTGCATCGACTAGGTATGGTTGGCATCAACTAGGAGAAAATTACAAGAAGATTGAGAAACAAACAATGGAATCTAGATCGTCGATCTCCGCTGGATCTGCAAGAGCCGTAGGGATACTGAAAAAGCTCCACCTTCGCTGGATGCAGGAACATAGTCACTAAGAGATCAATGGAGGCTCACGATGTCAATGTGGTAGGAGCAGAGTAACGATACTCCTCTCAGGGATTGATTTGGACAGAATTTGCTTTTGCTTGATAGATAATGCTCAGATCGGATGCTCAAAACTCTCTGTCATTATTTCTATCTAACCGTAATCGAATTCTAGCCTTGTATTTGTAATCGGCACCAACCGAGATGCACGGTGCCACTCCAAAAATCAGCGTCGATTGAGTACCGGTCGGCACCGATCAGGGAATAGACTCCCGAAATGGCCAAAAGGGGTGATTTTTGGAAAGATGAAAGTGATCCTTCCACCTCAAATATGATAATATCCCACTGCATGGTTTAGGAGGAGGAGAAATAGGGGGGATAGATGGATAAAATAGATATGGGAGGTTAGGAATTGATATGGGGTAGATAAGTGGTTAAGATATATGTAAAAAGTATAATTAAATAGTTAATATTTAATTATCTATGGGTAAAACATAATGGGGTGAAATAAACTTAGGATAGATGTTTAAATCAAATATTAAATAATACCCTAAGGGAGAAGTGGTGATATAAACATGCCCCAGGTTACCCGAGAAGGCAAACGCACACGGGGACACTAAATTGGATAACCAATTTTAGGTGTCTACATTTTTCCCCTTTTTGTCAAGTAACTTGTGATAAGCAAAGTTGCAAGACAAAAACAAGGATTTGGAAGAAAAGAACAAAAAGTGATGATGTGATCCCGCTCAAACTAGGGATGGGATGGGCCTCGAAAGAGCAATCGATCCCAAGTTTGAAAAAGGTAGATAAAAACACAGATGCCCTAGCTAGATGCTTGGAATAGATCTCGATCATTAATGATGCACAAAAATAATAAAAATGCAGCATTTTAAGGAACTCACATTGGTAGGGCGAGACTAGATGGCCTTCACATAAGACGATGTTAGTACCTACAGACCCGTGAGTGTAAGGAGGGATGCAAAATAGTAGCACCTAAAGAGAGACACATAGGTAGGGACAAACAGACGGTTTGTGAAGTAGACGACATTAGTGCTTACAATCTCGTTATCTTTAAGTTGCCAAAAATGTGAGTGCCCCATGTACATGGAACAGGACTCGAAATGGGTGAGAATATCGAAAGTATGTGCCAAAAGGAAACACTCAAGGCATAATAATGACCAGATAAATAAGCCAAGCATCAACATTATGGCAAAAAGATTAGGAGATGGAAGAAAGCAAGGTGAAGAAGCAAAAGTGCAACCAATTGGTGCCGACCATAAAAATCGGTGCCAACCATAAAAATCGGCGCCAACCATAAAAATCAGCACCGACCGTACCAAGCCCATATAAATATGTGAAAGGAAAACATGAACAATTTATTTAGACCACGATAATTGATTTAGAGAGAGTCAAAAACTAATTTTGAGCAACATGGAAGCCTCTGGGAGTAGTCAGAAGCGGAAGAGGACATGACCTAGGGTAAGTGGATCCTCCTTAATCTCATGTACATGTTTACCATTAAATAGCACACTAGAATGCCATTTTTTTAAGAGAAAAAGGAAATAAGTGGGAAGCAAGAGTGTTTTTGACACTCTACCTTCCAATCGGCGTCGATTGGAAAAATCAACGTCGATTAGATTAAATCAGCACCGATTAACTTTTAATCGACGCCAACTAGGTTGGATCGACACCAATTAACTAAATCGACGCCGATTAGACCGAATAGACTGATAAGATGATAGAATGTGTTTTTTTATGTTCTGATTTGGATAAATGGGAAGCTAACATTGCTCTTGACATTGTGGACGTAGGTATGAGAGGCATTACACATGCGGGATGCTATTCCCAAGCTTCTAGAGACCATTCTCCCTGATGTGACTGATGCAGATTGGCACCACCTAGAGTTAGCCGGGCTCGGGGGCTTTCGGTACTACCGACGGGTGCCTCGAGATGTAGAGCTGATGCGAGCACTAGTGCGGCGATGGGATAACAAGACATGCACTTTATGGTTTAGGACAGGTGAGATGACCATCACCCACGAGGATATATATAGGATCCTGAGGCTATCGATCACCGGGACCCGATTGAGATTACTTCATGAGAGCAGCAGTAGAGGGCCCTAGGACAATTATATGGAGATAGGGCAGACAATTCAGAGATAGTATCCGGGGCGGTGAGGATAGCCTCACATTATAGGCAGGGTGATGTCGAGTAGTAGACGGATAGTGCCGATTCGAGATGGCGATCTCCTATTTTGGTCTGCCATATTCAGGAGGTGGGAGATTTCCCTTGTTGTTACTAGATTGTGTGTGTGACATCCTACAGTTCAGACATGTGTTCGTGTTTACCGATGCCCTGATAGCTCAGATATACTATGAGTTATGGATGTACATCGCCGGTAGGCAGACAGTATCGATGTTAGCTTTGTGCTCCATTACTCGGGCATATGAGCACATAGCGGTGATCGTCGCCATCTGGCTTCCATGGATGCCAAAGCAAAGAAGGAGCCCTTGATTATGGATTCTGGCAATGGTAGGCCGACATGGCCCCAGGGAGATACAGGGAGATCTGCAGAGTGGTATGCTGAGAATTTCAGGATGCTGACACCAGAGCAGGTGATTTGGAGACCATATCGGGTCTATCTGACATGGGCCGATCAGGAGGTTCACTTGGTGGGGCTGAGATGGAGTAGGGTGATTAGGGGCCATAGGCAAGATATGTGGGAGTGTGTCCCATTTATACGGGTATTGAGGTAGTTTGGCCTAGTTCAGACAGTTCCGACCACCTACAGGCCATACAGGCAAGATAACAGAGAGACTGATCTGCCGATTTTGATCCTAGTAGATCCATTGAGGGAGGCCCCACCTTCCACAGATAGTGATGACGATGCTGGAGTAGATGATGGCTATGTGGCATGGTATTCTACAGAGTTACCATGACACCTACCAGCATCTATAGACACAGACGAGGAGGATATAGCCACAGTGTTGGAGAGGCTGGAGGGAGAGCATGCCACCTTGGTGCAGACACACCAGCTGCCCTTGAGTAGATCGTGAGCGCTAATGGAGGATAGGGATGCACCGATACTAGAGTGAAACACACTCGTCAGAGAAAGATACAGTGATCCAACAGAAGGACCGCTACCATCATCATAGAGAGGCCCTCAGGGCCAAATATGGTGATATAAGCACTATGTCAGAGTCCAGGTTATAGGGTACGACATTAGGAGGACCACCACCAAAGCAAAGCACCAACAACACCATTACGAGCACCTGGTACGGTGAGCCTGAGTACTTATCAGTCTCTCCTTGCCGAGGTGAGATACTATGAGGATGCCCTGGCATAGCATGCCCCTGATGTGCCTCGTTACGGTGCAAGGAGGAGATCAACGACAGTTATAGCTAGTGGTGCATCAGAGGGAGGGAGCACCGGGAGAGACCGAGGTGGCAGCAGCCCCCAATAGTAGGTGCTTCTAGCTTGATAGGTGGTGGCCAAGAGAGACATGCCTAGACCAGAGGAGGGTGGAGGAGATAGTGTCTTCCACCTATCAGATTTCACGATATAGATATGTTATATTTTTGTATCGATATATTGATGTAGCCTCGATTTGAAGGCATTTTGATGTATGATATAGATGGCTTGATTGAAAGCCATCCATTCTTTGTTGTACAGACACTCATGTATATATATAGATTCATCATTTTCTGTGTCATATGATTGTACTCATGCATTTAATTTTAATAGATATGGATAGATGTAGCATAATTGTGATGGATATAGACATATGCTGATAGAGGACAAATAGATGTGATTTGATGGACATAGACATAGAGGATAGATAGATGTGATGTGATTTGATGTGATTGATATGTGGATTTAATTTTGATGAAAAATAGATATAGATAGATGTAGTGTAACTATGATGGATATAGACATATGCTTGATAGAGGACAAATAGATGTGATTTGATGGACATAGACATAGAGGATAGATAGATGTGATGTGATTTGATGTGATTGATATGTGGATTTAATTTTGATGAAAAATAGATAAAGATAGATGTAGTGTAATTTGGATGTATATAGACATATGTTGATAGAGGAAAAATAGATGTGATTTGATGGACATAGACATAGAGGATAGATAGATGTGATGTGATTTGATGTGATTGATATGTGGATTTAATTTTGATGAAAAATAGATATAGATAGATGTAGTGTAACTTGGATGTACACGTTTTTAGATGATTGATGGATAGATGGATAGATGTGATTGATAGATTTGATATGTTTAAGATGTTAATTTAATTTTGATGAAAATAGATAGGTAGATTCACATGTGTTTGCAATACATGCTTTGATATGTTTTTTGGACAAAGTAGATAAGATGAATATAGATAGATGATAGATGTTGACTAAATTAACATGTTAAATGACAATTTAATTGGATGAATAACAAATAATAATGGGAAATGCGCTAAAAGACGTAATGAAATGACCCTGATTAGAAATAAAAGCAATACCCCTAGATAAGGAAAAGAATGATAAGCTAGGTCCCTAACCGACCAAAAATTGAGACTTTGATAAGAAACCAAAAGACCATGCATACAAGGCCATATATGAGGTTAAAATAAACTTTGACACTAGCTAGTCGCAAAACGAGATCTAGGAGGTAAATGGAAGGAGAAGTATGTATCTTGTCAAAATTTAAAAAGAACAGAATACGTGCTCGTATTGGGAAGATAGGGCTCTTCATATGATCGACAAAAGGTCTTATATCTCAGCTTCATGATTTTTGTTTTGATAAAAAAGCAAAGCCGATCAATGCGGAAGTTTGCTTTGATAGATAGAAAAGACTTATCGATATAGGAAGTCTTTCAATGATGCTAAAAAGTGAACAAAGTGGCCGAAGAGGAAGTCTCTTACTGCAAACGCCGATCAATGCGAGAAGCCTTGGAAATTTCATGGAACAAACAGCCGTCCTTCAAGGGAGCGGTTTGTATTTTGAATGTGATGATAGCCATCCTTCAAAGGATGGTCTATATCTTTGATTCATTTGATAATGCATAGATAGCTGTCCTTCGAGGGATCAGTCTATCTTTTCTATATATGTATAGACATATATACACACACACACACACATATATATATATATATATATATATATATATATATGTACATACTGTTAATCTTAGTAGTTAGTAGCTTAGGCATGTACCGCTTGTCCTCATCCATTTGTTATGGGTAGTTTGGACACCTAGAATTTAGAGAAATAGTTGTTTTTGTCAAACAAATATTGTTAGGATAAGAACAATTGCTATCTAATATTGACTCTGTTAGGTGACACCTCATAACCAAGGTTGTTATGGTTATTGAGTTGTCTTAATCTCAAACCATTCATTTGTATTAATCTCGGCCGTTGATTTTCAATGAGTAGTAGTATATAAGGGGGTCATTGGGGTCATTTGTAACAAGGAAGTTTTGAGAGAAACTTGCAGGTGTTAGCAAGTAGTCTTGTAGTGTTAGCAGGGCGCAGTGATAGCGTTGGAGATAGCAATGGAGGAATATCAGCAGGAGGATTAGGAGATTGTCGAAGCTCTGCCAGTAAGAGGCAAGTAGTATTTGTATCTCTTAATTTGATAAAGTTTAGTATATTTCTCATCTGTAGTACTGGTTTTCCCTACGGGGTTTTTCCAGGACAACCGTCTGCAAAATATTGTGTTCACCTTGTTGGGTATTTTTCTTATGTGTTTGTATTTGTGAAGTTCTGATTGTGTTTTTTCCAATATTTGTTGATCAAATAATCTTACAAGATAGGAGGTTAATAATCAGTAACTGTAATAGATTTTTCACATGGTATCAGAGCTAAGTTCGGGTAGAAGAGATTTACCCTAGGTGAAAGAAAGTGAGGGTTTATAAAACCCAGTTTAACCTCTTCAAAATTATTATTATTATTTTCTTTTAAGATGGCCTCAAAGAGTTTAAGAGATCGGACAGATTAGATGGAGCCTTGAATTTTGGTGTCTGAAAGCCGAATTTCTCTATTACTTGGAAGATAATGGTATCAAGGAATATGTGACCACCTTGTTGTACTGTGCCTACTGCGGATGCAACACAACTCTTAGCATATAAG
Source organism: Taxus wallichiana var. yunnanensis (assembly GCA_018340775.1). Classification (NCBI taxonomy): domain Eukaryota; kingdom Viridiplantae; phylum Streptophyta; class Pinopsida; order Cupressales; family Taxaceae; genus Taxus; species Taxus wallichiana. The sequence goes on along the minus strand of CM031240.1, from coordinate 1,041,272,789 downwards.
AAGGAAGATGCCAAGGCGAGGAGGCTGATTCTTGACGGTGTCAAGGATCATATTGTTCCACATATTGCAGAGTTAGATACAGCGAAGACGATGTGGGATGCCATTATGAATCTGTACCAGAATGCTACCACTAACCGGAAGCTGATTCTCAGAGAAAAGTTGAGGAATACCCGGATGAATAAGGGAGAAGACGTCACAAGTTACCTCACCAGACTTAGACTTGTTAAGGATGAATTGGCAGCTGTTGGAGACAAGCCAAGTGATGATGAGCTAGTGAGAATAGCCCTAAATGGGTTTACTAAGCAGTGGGATGTCTTTGTTCAAGTCTCAATGATGTCAAATTCTCTTTGTTTATAGGATTAGCTAAATTCATATTTGTAGAGACATATTCATTTGTGGCTCTGTTATTTTTCTTGCAACCATTTCCAAGTCTACATTCCCTTACAATTGCTTCCTCTGCCTCTTTCCTTGATTATTCTTAGGTTCTCCATCTTCCCCATTTGCACACCTGTTTTTAATTGATCCCACCCCTTACCCACATTGTGTATTTCCTTTCCCTAATCTCTTCCGTTTCACCACATGTTTTGCCTCATCACTTACACTCTTTTGACCGATAATATAAAATGGGTTGTGGTAAGTAGAAATTCTACATTTCATGCAATATGTATACACAAATTTCACTATATAATTTCTTTGCATGAATGATGCATTATATAATTTATTTGTTTAATCCCACTTTGTCACCCTACTGTAAGTGCTTGTTTATCATTTTTTTGGTAACAAAGTTCATGCCTTTATATTGAACCCTTTATGTCTCCATCACTTTTCATTCCTCCATCCACTCCCTTTCAATTTCCAAGATGCTAACCCTCCTCAAACATGGAGTGTGGGAATATGTTGTTTCTTCAAATTGTTTTAATTTTCATATTGGCCTTCCTTAAATTCTTACTACCAATTCGAAATGCACATGGTGTGGAAGCCAAGTAAATTGTATCCTACATCAGTTTCTTGTAAGTGTTTACCTAGAAAGTCCCAAAGTGATAACCCACAGAGAGCTCGGCTCGGACAATATAAATGCACAAATCGTGTACGACGAAGAATGCATTGAGTAATTAGAATCTCCCCCTCTCCCAAATAAATACATGGGTACATTTCACTTTAGTAGTATTCTTAAGGGATCAGCTTGGTACATCTATTCATTTGGCCATCACATTTTATTCCCTCCGAACCCTCTGCTTAAGGACATGCTCAAAATGCATCTCAATTCTCAATTTACTTTGCAAGGACACAGGCACATCATGCCTTATGGTTTTGGAGCCTTACAGGAACAACAATACAGAAGCAGCCTAAGAGTCCAGGTACTTTTCCAAATTCTAATATAGAACGAATTTAATTGCTGTTACTTATCTTATATATTAGAATGAAAAAATAAATAATAAATGGTCATTTTAAGACCCCACTACAGAGCACATAAGTATGTAGTTTGTTGACACAACTCTGGATTTCAGCCCATAATAAATCTTAAGTCAAGATTGGTTGGTCTTGTGGATGGTTCTGTTTTTATTAACACGAATAAGACCGCATGCTAAATGTTGAGAATTGTTTAATTTTAGGAGAGTGATATTTCAGAGAACTGTAGTGTGCTTTGCTGTGGTAGGTAAGTGTTTATGAATCAAAATACGGAAGCAAACAAACCATAATTCTTGTTATGGGCGCATCCTACATCCTGTTTGTAGCACTTTGGTTTAAACATATGAGGGAGCTGATATTGATAATGCACCCAGGTTTGAAAATTCGAGTAAGTCGATCCTGATGTTTTTGCCCCAAAAATACCAGGATTGATACCTCAAGCCTTTTGGTTACCTGTTGACACATGACACGTTTCTCCGGCTTCTTACTCTTTGCAAAAGACGGATTGAGCACATGATAAATGACAGCTCACCCCATCCATTGTCTGTAACATCTATGCATGCTATATCTCTGTTTGAAATAGTGATTAAGATTAATTCTAAAAAGAACATAACACCAGGGATTAAATGTTAGCTCAAAAGTGAATTGAGAATAATTTAAAAACTAATTACAAGAATCAATTGATGACTCACAAAATCCATTGATGAATTTATGCAAAAGTAATGCTTATTCCTTTTCGAAATCAAAAAAACAAAACCAAATGGTAGCAAGCCACATTCAATTTCCAGAACATCTAGTGCCATATTGTTTTAATTGAAATAAAATCTATAGCAAAAATTAAAGAAACAACCTACCTTTTACAATTTCTCTCTCAGCATCTCCCTTTGCAATCTTTTCCTGAGTATTCTTCCATTAAGAAATATCGAAAATATTATTTCCTTCTTGTCTTTTTGAAAACTCTAGATTCAATCTTAATATCAATAAGATAAGATCGTTTATGTCAATATTGATTGATAATCCTTCGTGGAAGCTATATATGTATGCAATATTGATGATTGGATAGATATACAACCCTTGAGTGATCCACACTAAAATCCCACGACCATGTGCATGGGTTTATCTTGCACTAGCTAGAGTAACAAGGATTATAAGAGTGTGAGGGTTAATGAATGCAATGACCCAAACACACAACAATGTAACATAAGACTTAATTGTAGGAAATGAAACTTTTATTCACTAATGGTGAATTGCGAATATAGATATGTACACACAATTACAAAGACCAAGACAAAAGACTCTTGTATAAAAATGGAAACGTATCCTTGCTTATCGTCTACACTACTTTGAAGGTATTAAAAACAAATGCATGTTATAGTAGAACCAAGAAAATTTATCTATTGTATTTGAAATGAGTGAAAGGTAAAAATATATATATATATCTCCTTCTATATCGTATGATACAATATATATGCACGTATACAACCGATACTTGAAAGCTACAACTAACGATAGGTGTTGGAGAGGTAGTAAATGGTAGATGCCCCTAGGAGCCTCGGTGGACCGGAAAAGGATACATTGTCGAGCATCATTGTCATGTGTGAAAATATGTAAAATATTTTCATCCACTCCAAAACATCAAGTGAACACACATGTGTGTGTATAGGAAGATAATGACATACCGAGTATATGGCTAACATAGTAAGAAAAGTGTGTCATGTAAGTAGTATAAGCAAACAAAAGTAAGTGTAACCAAGATATGCATATGCGGTGTATGAGTGGGATTGAATGGTATCTAATGCATGAATGTGATAGGAGAAGCCCGCCCTAGTGGGTGTGTATAAAATGAAGTCCATTTATAAAATATCCCTCAACAATAAAGAATCTACCATAGAACAAGAGTGTGTCATCTGGATATGGTTTGAAAATGTGTGCTAGAAAGATAGATCATAAAGCATAGAGTGTGAAAAGTGAATGTAGTGAGGTTGATTTAAGATTTAGACCCTCGTAGTCAAGTATGAACCATGGAACTAAAGTGTGTCATTGAGTAATAACGAAGCAATGTGTGTATCAAGGTGTGTAGGAGTGCAAAGAAAGATTAGTCATGAAACGTTGAACATGAAGTATAATAGTAGATACTAAAGGAAACTGATTGGGAGCTATTGGAAAATAGACGCAGTCATTATGAATAAGAGTAGCCAAAGTATGGAGAGTGCATGCAAGGATGTATACCATGTATATAGAAAATAACATATGTACCATGAATAGAAGAATCCATAAGTAGGCCTAAGGAGAAAAGTGTGCACAAAGTAACATAGAGCATGGATAAATGTATTAAGGTATGCAAAAAGTGTAGATAATGACCATATACATGCATGAGAAAATAAAGGAAAATGATAAGCAAAGCATCAACATCAACAAATACCACCATCATCAAAATCATCACACACACACACACACACACACACACACACACACACACACACACACACACACACACACACACACACACACACACGCACGCACGCACGCAAGACGCACGCACGCGACGCACGCACGCACGCACGCGCACGCACGCACGCACGCACGCACACGCACACGCGGACACACACATGCATATATTATACATCGACAAAAATACATCAACCACATCTAAGTCCTCTCAGCACCGGTTCAACTAGGCCATTGACCGAAATTCCTTATGTAGGGCTCCCATATGACACTATCCGGATGTACTAGCATAACGTATAATATGTTAGAAGTGCTCTCACTATCGACCTTTGCACCCATTGAACTACTCTCAAGGAATTTATTTATATGAACAATGGCATCCCTATGGACCTCGTACATTGAAAATCTCTCATATATCCATGGCGTTAATAATATCAAGGGACCCGAGTCCTCCGTGTTCTACGTTACACCCGTATAAATTATGCAAGAGTTTTACCCGTATAGAGGTCCCCCAATTGAATAATGTACCCTTCTAAACCACATCTATGCAAAAGGCCATCGATACAATGGAATGGTCCCATCTTCCTTGTGAATGCGTGCCATGATAATTCCCATAACCACGCTTTGGATAGCCGAATCCCTACCTCAAATACCGTGATGTGCCTAACATTGAGCATCTCCTCATCATATGTCTCGCTTCATGTGGCCCATGTGGCCAAGGCTCTCCTCTCTACAATATCGGAGGTAATATCACAATACATGTGATCCCCTCAATCGTAAGCCCAATATCCCATTCACATCCCGAAATGTCATAGTCATCTCAACTATCTCTCCTACCCACCACCGGAAAGGTGTTGGCTTGAGAATCCCACATGGTCAAAAACATTTGCAAAGAAATCTAATCTCAATGATATCCTCGGGAATTTGAATGATTCTCCCATAGCCCCATCTATGTAGTTGTGTTACTTATGCATATGTCAATTTGGAAATCAATCCATTCAGCCATGCCACATCAACACCCACCAAAGGTGGATTATTTGATCTCCATGCATTCGAAATCAATAAAAGCCAAGCATTAGATTCTGAAAAATCAATTTAATATATCAAATTATAAAAATTCACATGTTTTTCTAATATTCCTTATGCCATCGTCCCTTTGATTTATGCCATCATCCCATGTCAATATTTTGGGCCTTCCCGATGCCATCGGCCTTGCAAGCATTTCAAGGGCAATGATGGCATCAAGATTCTAATGATTACGACTTTCAAAAAGGAAAAAGAAAATCCCTCTTAAACACACTTACATTTTTTCCTACTCATTCTAATGATGAAAGTTTGACTCAAAATGTCACCCTCATATTTTCATAATCCTAAAAAGAAAAAATTCCCTAATCTACCCAACGAAATTAAATGCAATGATTTACACATGCTCGAGTGCCGCCACATGCTCCTCATCCGTCCTCCCTCCTAGTACTTATGTCATCTCATCACACTAATCTCTGAATTTGGAATTATAGAGATCAACTTCTTAATTCCAAAATAGTAATAAGCAATTAAAAATTAAAAATCCTATATAAACCTCAAATTTCTATTTAAATATATCGATCACCTCAATTTATAAATATCCATCATTTTAGTTCCCGATATCTAAAAATTCTATCGATGATTGCATTGGGATAATGTTATTCTCCTGTTCCTTTTAACATATTATACACCTTATCTCGCATTTTGGCCAAAAACACATTTTTCGACCCTATATCTCTAATTTCTAAACTCACGTCATACATCTCACTTGATTAAATAAAAATGAACTAGCTATGTAGTGTGGGGATAGTTAATTTAAGCTATGAACAACTATAATAAAGTAAAAAAATGCATCAAAGAATTATACAAGTAAGCTCAACAACTATGCAAAAGGAGAGGCTAACCATATTATAAAAAAGGTAGATGAAACAACTCACCGATTCAATGAAGTGCCAGGACTATGTTGCAGGTGTGATTGGAAAATCAAGGAGTAAGAAATAATCTGCAAAATTCTTGAAAAGGATGGATCTAGAGGATCTCGTTAGACTATACCGCCTGAAGAGGATCGGGTCGCGTACCTACAGTGCACTCTAGTCTACAACTGGGTGCCTTGGTCCGTGAAAAATTCAGAAATTGGGTTTTACTAGTTTGATAGATGGCTTGAAACCTTCGTTGTGTGTCACATCAAATTCATTTTCCTATGCTATATGTTGCCTAAACTCCAAGATGAAAGATAAACTCTCGCAAGACCCCAAAACAAACATCAAACCCTAAAAAAATTTCATATGAAGGTATCGATTGACCTTAGTTGCCACATGGTGAACTTAATAACCGATTGTTGCACTATATCTCAAAACTGATGTATTTCTATGTGAAAAGTGTGTATGAACATGCCCTAGGTTTCTCTTATGTCACCACAAATTTTGAAGTAGCAAGCAATATGTATGTTGTAGAAAATGTAGTAAAATGTGTGCATGGAATATAATAGAATCCCTCCCCTAGGAAGTGTGATGTAGATGTCCTAGCCTTATGCCTTGACAATGGAGATATGTGGATGCAAGTGATCTCCAATGCAACGGGATGGATGCACCTCTAGATGGAGTGATAGTAGTAAGTGATGCTAGGCCCCTCATTATGGTCTAATAACTTTATATTTATAGGGTTATTTTGATATAATTTTGTGACTAACCCCGAAAAGGTTGACCACAAGAAAGATAAAGATGTTAAATGGTTAGAAAGAGCCAAAAAAGTGGCAAGAAAGTGCAAAAAGGACCGAGGTGCCCCTAGGAGGACCAGGGCACCCATGGTTGCCCTAATACTAATTTGGGCACCTCGGTGAGGCTAAAATAATGAGAATGATTGAAAAATACTAGGCATGTAGATGAGAAGGGGTAGTAATGAAGAAATAAAATAAAACAAGATAGTCAAAAGATGGGAGTTAATTAGAACTTTCTTCACTCAAGAACCTTCTTAATAGTAGTATGAGACTGGGATAAATATTGTCTAAAGTGTATGACGTTTTGACTAAATTTTACCCCCACTTTATGGTGGTGAGTGGAAAGCTCGGTAATATCAAGTGGATAGAGATGCGTACTGATGTTTGTGAAAAGTGTAGTATAACTACGTCAAAGGACTAGACAAAAGTGTGGAATTAAAAAAAATATGGAGGAGTGTGGAAATGAAAGATGAAAAATACACAAAGAAAAAGTGATGAGAGTGAACCTAGGGTGGAATGTGTGTGTAGCTTGTATGGTGTATAATGTACCGCATGGTTAGTAAAGCGTGTACTATCGTGAAGTGATGTTGTTGACAATGTTGTTGTTGTTGCCCCCATTTGACTGCTTGTTTGTCATATGGTCGACTGCGAGGAGAGAATGATCAAGTAGTCAAATATTTATGTATGCATGCCTAAAAATGTAATGTAAAAGACACATGTATATGTAAAATACTGAAATATAAATGAAAAATGTGCACTGATCCATGTTGAGAAGGAGAGTGTATAAGGATATCCTGTCTTTGCACGTTTTTGGGCGATCTCATGCCACCCTTCCCGAAGAAGTGTAGGGAGGAAATTCTCTATGTTTTCCAAGCTCTTTCTAAAAGTAGTGAGCTAAAACTATGTGTATAAAATGTAATAGAATGTGTGCATGGAAATAATATAATCCCCAACTATGCTTGTGTGATGCAGATGAACTAACGTTTTCTCTTGTAATGGAGCTAAGTGAATGCAAATGATCTCAAAATTACTTTGATGAATGTAACCCAGGGTGGATGATAGTAGTGATTAATGATTGGTCCCTCATTATGGTCACATAACTTTATATTTATATGGTTCTCTTAATATAATTTCATAATTTACCCAAAATGACCGATCACCAAAAAGATAAGAAGTTGAAACGGCTAGAAAGTGCCTAAAAAGTGGTGGGAAAGTTTAAAAGGATCGGGGAACCCTGGTGGGACCAGTGGTACTCATGAGCACCCTAGTACTATGAGAATGAGACTCAAAACCTTGTAAATAGTAGTGTGAGACTGGGACTAGATAGTGTCTAAGTTGTATGATTTTGTAACTACACATTTCGATCTTTATAATCGTTAACAAGTTCTTACTAGACTTAATTATGTCATCGTAGGTATAGTTAGGCAACTCGTGACTATCATTGTTATAGATACAATAATTTATTATAAATATACCAAAATTCAAAATAATTTCAAAGTGATAATATCCACATGAAAATCTCCCCGCTTTGAATGACTATTAAGAGTTCATGGAATAATGACGAGGCGACGCAAAATACATTTCCAAACTGAAAATGGTTCTGTCTAATTAAAATTTTGATTAGGTTCCCATGGAGAATTTTTCTTAACCAATATATTTGTAAAAATAATACATATTTCATAGTACTTAAAATATTTTCCTCTTTGTGCATCCTTTCCGTCTCTAACTTCTAGTATATCAAAATAAATTGGTCTTACATGTAGTGCGGACACATATTTATCGTACTTTACTTCCCATTATATTCCAAATACATTTTCTATCTACAAAATTTGTTTAGTATTTGTTGTTCAAATATATAGTGTCCTTAATTCCATGCCTTAAATTCCCCACCTCTTACAATGTTTCTCTAATGTTCCTTCAACATGTTTTTCTTCATAAAAATGAACCACTACTTGTTGTTCCACATTCCTTTCAAGAATTTTCATCTACTTTTATATGCCTCAATTGAGCAAGCCACATTTTACCTTAGATAAATCCTTCCACCTTGTACCCATAATCCCCCTTGGCAATAGAACAAAAATTGCCCTCAACAATATTATACACCACTATAATCTCCAAGATAAACATTCTCCTTTGAATATGATCATTCAAGGAACTAAAAGGATAGGGATTTCAATCCTCATTATGAGGACAAAAATAGAATCATCTTCAACTTCAATTCAAACATCCCCTCCATTACTATTACTCACTCCAATAGGTGTTATAGATTTCACCATTTTTGGGTCTACTATTCACATGTGTTTTTGTATACCTATAAAGGATATGAAACCACTTGAGGAACATGCACTCTCATGTTTTGAAAAGTCATTACAAGGCATAAGGTACATTTTAATGGATGAAATGAGCTTCATAGGACGAAATATGATGTCCCTTATAGATCAACGCCTAAGGGATGGGTTCCTCAAAAAGAAGAATGAATCATTCGCTAGGTGTTCCATCATTCTCATTGGTGACTTGGGTCAACTTCCTCCTGTCAAAAAACATATCCATGTGTGGAGGAAATTCTTATGGATCAACAATTTGGTGAAGTTTATCTGTATCGGTGACCCTCCACATAATTTTCTACCAACAATGTTAAAATCCTTCACAAATCAAGTTTCACAACCTCTTTTCAACATATGAAATGCATATGAAAATCTCGAGGTTTGAGAACTTATAATGTTGAAAACCTATATGCCTCTTTGTCTCTTCCAAAAAAAAAAATTTCCATTCCTCCAAACACTTGTTTGCAATAAGTACTTTAGTTGACTGACACAACTTGCAAATGTAACAATATTTAAATGTACCTATTACACATGTAAATACATAAAACCCCGACGTAATGGGACAAGCCATGTTGATGATGATAAATTAAAACCAAAAATCATTCTCTGCATCAACAAAAAGGTTATTCTAACTTGTAATGTCATCGTTAAAGTTGGGCTCGTTAATGATGCAATTGGAAGTTTACAACCAGCTTTTATTTTGTGTCATGTCAAAACCACCATTGCATTCTAGTGTCTCTCTCTATTTCATGTAGATAAGGAAATGTGCATATGGCCGAATGAATCTGTAGATAGATTTCTAGTAATGATTATATCATCCACATATAAAAAAATAATCAAAATTTTACCTTGCTCATTGATCTTGATGTATAAGGTAGGATCATTGTTGCTCCTATTGAAACCATTTTGTATCAAATAAGAATCAATCCTATTATACCATGCTCTAGGTGTTTTCTTGAGACCATAGAGCACTTTTCTCAACCTGTATACATTTCCTTCATGAACTTTAATCTCATAACCTTTTGGCTGATTTACATAAAATTCTTCTTCAAGAAAACCATTCAAGAATACTTATTTTACATCCATATGATAAATAAACCATTTATTTTGAGCTGCAATTTCTAAAACTATTCTTACCTCATCCAAATGTTCTATAGGTGTAAACATCTCAATGTAATCTACTCCATACTATTGTGAAAACCCTCTTGCAACCAGCCTTGCTTTATGTTTCTGTACTTTACCATCAATGAAGTATATTTGGTCTTGTAGACCCACTTTACTCCTATCATGTTCTTTCCTTCTGGAATATCTACCAATTCCCATGTTTGATTCTTCTCTATGGCATCTATCTCATCATCCATAGCTTGAACCCAAACTTCATTGTTTATAGCCTATTCAAAATATAATGGATCTGCAGCTTGAGAAAATAATGAAAACTCGAACAAGCGTTGTATCAACATCAGAAATCTCACTAAGACTCCTTGTTTTCCACTACAAAGGGATATCAGATGATATAGTTTTTGTACTGAAGGAGTTGCTTCTGGTGTTCTTTGTGGTGTCTATTGATTGGTTGAAGATGAATAAAATCTTGGAGACCTCCTAGATGTAGATGGAGGTGTAGATTGTGCTAAAACTTGTGGTGTATGTCTAAGATTCAAAGAAGATACAATACCTTGTCATTCTATACTTTCATTTTCCATATCATCATGAGGAATAAATGCTGCTATATTGAATGTTTTCTCAATACTTCCATTCCATGCCTCATTTTCAACAAACTGTACATCTCTACTGATTATGACCTTTCTGGTAACTAGATTAAATAACTTATAAGGTTTTGTATTCTCTGAATATATAACAAATATGCACTTTTCATCTTTGTTGATTAACTTCTTTCTTAGCTCATCAAGAACATGTGTGTATGCCACTCAACTAGAGATTCTAAAATGAGAAACATTGTGTTTCCTGTTAGTCCAAGCCTTTTGAGGAACCATATTTCGAACAATTTTCATTTGACACCTGTTTATGATGTAAACAACGGTTGCTACTGCTTCTTCCAAATACTCATTTGAAAGATGATATGCCTTCATCATACTTGTCTCCATCTCCATGATGGTTCCATTCTTCATCTCTACTACACCATTCCGTTTTGGTATATATCTCGTAGTAAAAACTTATGTATTCCATGATATTTGCATAAAATCAGAAAAGCATTGGAAACATACTCACCTCATCTATTTGTCCTCATAATTTTGATGTAGTACCCACTTTGTTTTTCCACTAAGGTCTTGAAATACTGAAATATATAAAAATAATATGATTTGATTCTCAAATATTACACCCATGTCTTCCTTTTACATTCGTCACTAAATGTCATAAAAAATGAATAACCTCTAATAGAATTTGTTTGCATCGATCCACAAAAATATGAGCGAACAATTTCAAGTTGTGCACTTGCTCTTGTTGTTTTACCAACTAGGAAGGATTCTATGTGTTGCTTCCCCAAAATACAACCTTCACAAACTCTCTCTAGTTTCTTAATCAAAGGAAAACATTTTACAATAATTTTTCTGTGTACAAAATTCAAACCTCCAAAATTTAAATGACCAAACCTGAGATGTCATAGCCACAATTCATCTTTTTAAATTGACTGAAAAGTTGATTCAATTTCTTTAGCCCCATATTAATCTATAGTATTACCTCCGGATGTGGCTTATCTAATCTTCAAAGGAAACATTATGCTGCTTGTCATCTTCACTTTAGCAATCAGTTGAGTACTTTGAGCTTCATCAATAATCACACATTCGTTGTCTTTAATGTAAATTTTGTATCCTTTTTATACCAATTGACCAATGCTCATAACATGATGCTTCAAACCTGCAACATAATAAACATCCTGCATCATGCTTTTCTCCCCCTTTTTATTTCCAAGCGTAACCTCCATCTTTACTCACTCATCTAAACTATAAAATAAATTTAAGTTACCCGACATGTGATTATTGCAACTTGAATCTAAATATAAAAATCACTAGGACTCTTTTGTGATAGATTACACTCAATAGGCGATGCTTTGGAAATCTTTGTGCATGCAAAAAAATCATAGCTTGGAGTAGATCTTCCAACCTAATTTTTATTTTGTCTGCTCTAATCAAACTAATTTTTCTTACAATCATAAGTATAATGCCCATATCTCTTGCAATAGTGACACTTTGCACATGCAACTTATCATGTATATGAACTAAAAATGATTATGATTTTGCTCTTGTAACACCCTCGACAACTGATATATTCCTATTTTGCATTCAAGTGTTGAGATGTGATTTTCTAGATAAAGATGTGTTCTTTTGACTATTGAAGATCGTGCTTGATAAGGATAAATATTTTCTGTTCTTAAAAATCATTAGACTGAAATTATATGGTTGTCAAGAATTCATTTTCACTTTGGAAAGATGAGCTGCAATCTAGTTTTAAGAGTTGTAGAATTATTTCTTCTTCTGACTCATCCTTGGATCAATTTTAGTGATCCAAGGAATTTTTCAAGTCTTCTTCATAGACTGAATGGAAAAATTGACATTCAATAGTTTAAGGAACATAAAAGACTGAATTTTGTATGATACTAATTCTTGGTCTTGTTTCAACGTGTTTTCATTCAACTGTATGTTTGTGCCCGAGTCTTTGGTGATTGATCTTGGCAGGACATTAAGGACTTAAGAAAAATTCAATTCTCTGAGGAGAAGTTTGGAGTCCTAAAAATCTAAGGACTATCCTAATGGTAACCTAAGCTAGGTAAGAACAGCTATGTCCTAGCTATGTTTACTTATTTGAATATTGTTCTAACCTAAGCCTCTTATTCTATTGTTGGGTTGACGACCTAACCTAAGCGTTATGCTAAGAAAATAAGGGAAGGGTTACTAAAGTGATACTAGGATATTTTAGCTATTACCTAATAACTAAAGGGTTATGAATTGAACCTAACCTAAGGTGGGAATTCTAATGGCTAATGTTCTAAGACCTATGTTAGTAATTGTTAAACTAACCTAAGTCTATTTGAATCTAACCTAAACTATTAAAGGGAACCTAAAGGGGGTCACATGACACAAGGGTGATGGTTCCAATGGCATTTAAATGATTTTAAATGGGTTTAAATGATAAGGTAATACCGGATGAAATTGTATTTTTGTGTTGAGTTGGCATTCGCCAGATTTAGGAGGCGATGGTAAGGAAAGATAAGTGGGAATTTTGGATTGAATGGAATTTATGTCATTTATGCGCCTCGGTCTTCGCGTGTAAACCATCTTGGAATCTTAGAAGGTAGGTTTGTTGGAGGTCATTTGGTTTTGCATGCATGGTGGATTTTGCTTTGCATGGAGCTAATCGGTCCTTCAAACTAGAAGTTTGACCTTCACTTCAAAGTTATTTTTGGTTTCCTCGGTCTATTTTTGATCGAAGGAAAGTATTTGAGGCATAGGAAGAAGAGATGCTTGATTTTTGATTTGTCTTGGAGGAGAAAAATAATTAGAAGGTTGATCGAAGTCTCCTTCAATTTGGTGGAAGAACTATCGAGAATGATAGGCTCTAACTATCAAAATTATTTACATTCTTCTAAATGATTCATTAGAACAACTCTGCTCTCATGAGATTCATGTTTTCTTACTGTTTGGTTATTTTTTATTATTGTATTTTATGAATCCTTGTGTGTTTGATATGAAACTATGGCTAAATAGAGTTGTTTTGGAAACTCGGCCTTCTGCTAGATTTACATCCTGCATGCAAGTGATAATGGTATTAGAAACTTGTTTTAAATCTCTATTTTTCTCTTTTGGTCTTGTATTCGAAGTTATGTAGCTTTGAACTAAATTTCGTGAAAATATATGGATCTTGAGCATAAGGGAAACTTGAGTTCTATTTGATTTTTCTTCTAGGTTGCATTCTTTAGATGCAGACTTGTGTTGGAACTTTGTGTTTTGATTAAGCTTGAGTTGGAGCTTCTTTTGAATGAAACCACTATTTTAGAAACTATGTGTTACTGAAATGTTGTATAGAATTCATATTTATCACTATACTCACATTATTTTACTTGTGAAGTTCTAAGCATTGGTGGGTGAAACTCGGGTTCGTCACGGTACTCCTATTTAACATTTGAGTGTTATGAGCTTATATTTTGATCGATATATTCAATTCTATTTAGGAATTTTTGTATTGGGTTATTCTTTTATTAAGAGGTTTAGCTTATAACTCCTTATTTTAGTAATTCACTCACCCGAGACTGGGTGAAAGGTTTTTTAAGTTTTTTGAAATTTCTTGAGATGTGGAACTAGAAATGTCTTAAGGAATGTTGAACTTCTATTTTTATTTGACCTGTAACAACCCTTGTGATGGTAATTGTATGAGAATTTAAGGGATGTTCTTTCCCCTCTGTCTTGAGGAAACCCGTGTTCTTGCAGGTTGGTGATTTGGTGAAGTTAAGTCACCTCTTTTGCGATTTTGTGGATGTGAGAATTTTGTTTTGAATTATTTTCCTATTGATTAGGAATTTTGATTGAGACGTCGTCTGATTTGAAATGTTCTCGGTTCTTTCTCTCTATTCGACTCTTTGAATAAATATAGGTCTTGTGGAAGAGTTGGATTATTAGCATGGACACTTAAATTATCAGGAAGGATTCCTTCTCCATTTAGTTGTAATGAGTTTGATTCTTTTGAATTACTACTTACCTTTTGTATTTAGTGAAGATGCATTTGTAAGTCTCCTGTTATTGGGATTGTAGGTAACTCGAATCTTATCGTTTGCTTTGCATTGGGATGTTATTCTCGACTGATATAGTGAATAAGACTTGATTTCTCTTTGAGAAAGAATATATGTGTGTGTGTGTGTGTGTGTGTGTGTATTCTTTTGTGAGTAGTATATTGGTTCGGTCTACAGTATGCTTTCAACCTTATTTGAATTGAAACTGGAACTCCTTTTGTTCAGTTGTATGAAATGATTTATTAAATGGACCTTTCCTTAGTAGAGTGACTTTTCTCTGTCCTTGGATAGGCTCAATGTTTGAACTTTTTTGTACTCGATTCCATTTTGAAATAGTGATTTCTCTTGACCTGTTGGTCTACCTTGTTTGAATCATTGATTGAAATAATGTTGAGAGCTAGTAGCCAGGAAGGTTCTACTATTAAGTACATTGATACTTATGGGTTTGACTATTGTTGACTAGTCTTGCCTAGTTTATATGGAAAGGAGTAGGTTTGTCTCTTGTACTCTTTATCCTTTGTGAAGAACTTGAGTAGAGATTAACTCCTCTTCGAGGCTGATTTGTTTGTGAACATTGCTTTATGATCTTTGATTGATAAATTCTTCATGGAAAGTTGGAATTGGAGTTGCAGTTGGACTATTCTAGTTTTCCTTACCTTCTTGTTTTGTTATGGAATTCTGTTTGATGTATATCCTAATGATTGAATGTGCAATATTGTTATCCCGAAAAGGAACAGGTAACTCGTGTTATAATCTGGTCTATTTTTTTTTATGTTATAGGTTTGGGCGGGGTATATAATGGTTGTTTTTATTTCCTACTTATAGTTTAGATGAATCGGTATTGAAGGAACCATACTATATACATTTATTCTCTCTTAGAAAAGATAATCGTGGTATTCTATTAAGATAGAATTATGAGACAATGGGATGACAAGATATATTATTGTTTACAGGCATTGATAGAATTTTTAGAACTTGAAGATCTTAGGAAGATATTGTTTATTATATTCTACTTTTCTCCTTAAAATTGATCTAGATTGATTAATGAACTTACTTTTTTTGTTATCACTTATGCTGATCATATGATGCTTTGTTTGTCTCATTAAAGTAGTGTTTCTTTAATGAAACAATTAGTGGAATGCAATTCGTTTTAATGTTTAGTGCTTATCATGCTCAGTTTTGAAATCTCTGTGCTAACTATTTTTCAGATGGATGAATTAAGTGGTAAAAGAAGGCAAAAACTTATTTGATGCATTGGCTGATATATGTCTAATTCTTAGTAAAGAATTTTGATTCATTCTTTTGTTGAATTGTAAAATAAAGTTGTATACTTTATAAAATGAAGGCTATTGTTATGCAGTATGCCTAAAGTGCATAGTCTTGTAAATTTTATAAGTTGTAATGATGAATTGCGAGTTGTGATTTATTTGCATTGGTTGTGTAAATTATCTTGTACTTTTATAAAGAAGATGAAAATTCCATCTTGTTGATATTCTTTATATTATGTTATGCTTACTTTGTTATCTTTGATAAGATGGATAATGGGAATTAGTTCAATTTCCCTTATAATGAAGCAACTTGTGAGTTGCATAATATGATGTGTTATATCTAACAATTTAACATAGTAATATGTTGCATAATGAACATGGAGTATGAACTAGGGATATTGGGAATGATATACCCTAATACTTAATCATTTAGAGGAAGACTCTTTCTCTCTCTCAATTGAATATAAACCTAAAAGGTTTGGATATTTTATTACCTATTACTAGACTTCATTTTGTATGAAGTTTACTTTAATTGGATATATACTTGGACACTAAACCTTCCTAAAAGTTAAATTACATTTTAAATGAAACTTATGATACTGTTGTCCTGTTTTGGTTAGTTGCCTATTTAAGCGAGAAAACGAACATTAAAAGTAACCATAAGTTTAACATAGTTCTTCATGGACTAAATGAAAAAAATTAGGAAAGAACTTATGGATTGTTGGATTAGGGTTTAGCAAGGTTGTTGTCATCAAGACTTAATCCAAATTAATAATTCATAATGAAATCCTTGGGGTATGTACATCTCGATGAGGTAGTTTCTATAGGATGTTGGCACACGCTAATTGTAGGGTTGTAATTTTGAGAAGACTTGGGTCTTCTTGAGAATACAACGCCAGTTGACATGTGGTGTCACCCTTCGCATTGATCATCCAAATCTACACACAATAAGAACTTGGAATTGAACTTAGTTTCTCTCTAGGTTAGGTTAGGGGCATATTTAGGTTAGGAATTAGCTTCTAATGGCTCAAGGTACCTTGGCACATCTGTTTGACTTACGTAAACCGAGTATGCCCATTTACCCTAAGCTATTATGAGCATCTTCCTATAATAAATTATGTTCCTAGCTAGGGCTAAGGTTAAACCTAGGACAAGTGGAGTGATGGTAGTCGATGAAAAGACCAATCAAGATCATAGAGGATTGATGTGAAGGACGTATTCCATTATGACGCAGTATACCGCCTAGAATAGTCACATACACATTATGTTGTAAATCTTTGGCCTAAGTATCACAAGTCATTGGTTACATTGTCTATATGTCGCCAAGTTTTAAAAAATGTGATATCGGATGAATATTGGTAAAAATATTTAGATATGCTCTTTAAATAGACCACTCAATACCCAAAGTAGTGTAGGAAAACCAATTATACGAAGTATACAATATGTATTCATTAGATGAGATAATATAAATAGATCGGTAGCTTTCGAGTTATGAAATGAATAGATCGGTGGATCATCGAGTCATTACTGACAGAGATGGTTATATATTTGAATTCGATTAGGCATGGAATGTTTGTTCTAAACAATGATTTATTTAGAATAAAGTGAACATTATATATATTTTAAAAAAAATTCCCTTGTTTCTAAAGTTCTAAAATGGGAATGTTACATATTGGTATCAGAGCTAAATGTTGCAGCTCTTGGACCTATTATGTCCATATGCTAATGAAACTTAAATTTTTTTATAACAGAAAATGGTTAGAACAAGAGGAAATGTTGTAAATAACCCTCCACTGAGGAAAAAGCAACAACTTCCTAGAAAATCGATGAGATCCTCACGCTTACTGTTGGACACAAGAGATTGTTTGGCTGTACTTGAACAACAAGTAATGGGAAATGAGGAGGAATAAGAAGTCTGATAACAATAATCAGCCACCTCCAGGGGACAACGCTAATGTGGGTGTTGATAATAACAATGTTAACATACCTATTCATCCTGAGAACAAAAAGGCTAGGCTAGCAGTTGAACTCACTAATGATATGAAAAGGATAACTCCATCTAAGTTTGATAGCACCACATTAGGAGATGGAGCTAAGAATTGGCTCAGCGAAATGGAGAAATACTTTGCAATAAGGAATTTCTTAGAAGAAACAAAGGCGATATGGAGAGTATATCAGCTTTCTCACGAAGCATCTTCATGGTGGGACAGCCTTAAGGATGAGTGGAATATTGATGAAGCCAATATCACATGGGACCAATTTAAAGGTTACTTTAGGCAACAATGGCTGCCACAACTTTACTATGCTCGAAAATGATTGAATTACAGAATTTAGCTTAAGGAAAGCTAATCAGTAATCGAGTACTAGGAGTGATTTACAAAACTTTTTAAGTATATACCTTGGTACAAAACTCAATGAGAAGTTTAGGATACAAAATTTATCATGGGATTGAATCCTATTATAGGGGAGAGGTGAATTTTCATAGCCAAACTACGATGGAAGGGGTTGTTAAAAATCCATAAGGTAGGAACAAAAATTAAAGGCAATTTCTTCTCACAAGGAAGAAGTAAGGAAGAAAAATCCCAACTCCTCTTCATCATCCCTTGCACCCAAGAAAGGACCATGGAATAAATTCAGAATGAAAAGTAAGTTTTCATCCGATAGAATCAAGAAAGTAACAACAAACAATTTTTCTAGTAATGCACAAAGTAACTTTGCTAAGAACAATAATAATGGAAAAAAGTCCTATGGGGGTCAGAGCGATAAATATTAGGCGGGAAATAAACCCGAGCCTAGGAAGGGACCTATAAGAGGTTGTTATAACTATGGAAAATATCCTTACGTGAATCAATGTCCTCTGAAGAAGGATGATCGTAATCAATAGCACAAGATACATGTTGTAGTAGCTGACAAGTAGGATGAGAAACATGCCACACCCATAGAAGTTTTGGGTAAGTTATTTGGCTTACCTATAACTATTATTTTTGATATCGGAGCTACTGAATGTTTTATTTCTAGTAAATTAGCATCAAAACTAAAAATAAAAGCTGGAAACATGGACTGTATAGTATGGAAATAATGTTGTTCATATGGTTAGTATGTGTCTTTTTGGAGGAGTCCTTGATTTACCTAACTTTTCCACTGAGGTTGATCTTTAGGTTGTACCTTTGGGGTCTTATGATGTAATCATAGGTGTTAATTGGTTCGCAAAACATAAGGCTAAAGTGGACTATTTTGAAAAACACATTAGTTGTTTAGACAACCTATAGAAAACAACAGAGATTCAAGGTGTAAAACGTGAGTTTTATTAGAAAAGCTCAAGCTATGTAACTTAAAAACCAAAAATAAAGGATATACCTTACATGCAAGTAAAAGTTACTTGAATCAACATGAAGATAACAATGATATTATGGAACAATATCTATTGTTACGTGACTTCGATTACATATTTTCGGAAGAATTGCTAGGTCTTTTTCTTAAAAGGGAATTTGATTTCATGATTGAGATCAAGCCCTGAAGGCTGAACGCATTTATAAAGCACCATATGGAATGACTACTACAAAATTAGTAGAGCTTAAGGCTCGGTTGCATGAGATTTTGTCTAAATGTTTGATTAGACCAAGTGCTTCACCTTGGGAGCACCTGTAATTTTTGTGAAAAGAAAGATGGAACCCTTAGATTGTGCATTGATTACGAATGCTAAACAAAGAAACAATCAAGAATAGATACCCACTCCCTAGGATTGATGATTTATTTGATCGGATGTGTGGAGAATCGGTATATTCTTAGATGGATATTTTATCTGGATATCATCAATTGTGAATTAAGGATGAGGATATTCATAAAACAACTTTCAGAACAAGGTATGGACATTATGAGTTCATGGTTTTAACTTTTGGATTGATTAATGCACTTGCAACATTTATGAATTTAATGAATAATATCTTTCAAGAATTATTGGAAAAATTTGTGCTTGTATTCTTGGACGACATTCTCATATATTCAAAAATTATTGAGGAACACCATGAGCATTTGAAGATAGTTTTGGGAATATTAAGAAAGAGATGGTTATTTGGTAAGTTGTCTAAAAGTTATTTTATGACACATAAGTACACTATTTGGGACATGTAATAAGTAAAAATGGAATTTCTATAGATCCTTTGAAAATTTTAGCTATAACAGAGTCACTGCACCTAAGAATGTACATGAAGTTAGAAGGTTCATGGGACTTACTAGCTACTATAGGAAATTTATTAAAGATTTTTCTAAGATAGTTGCACCAATAACTTCCTTAGAAAAGAAAGATAAAAAAGTTTGTTTGGAGTGAGAAATGCGAATTGTATTCAAAACCTTGAAGGAATAATTAACTTCAAAGACCTATTCTTGGTACACTGATCCTAATGGAGATTTTATGGTGGTAAATGATGCATCAAGTGAAGGTCTAGGAGGTATTTTATTACAAAATGGACATTTCATAGCTTATGAAAGTATAAAACTAAAGTTACATGAGTTGAATTATGCTCCACATGATTTAGAGCTTGCTACTATTTTTCATGCACTACAAGTTTGGAGACATTACCTACTTAGAAACCTTTTGAATTGAAAAATGATCACCTTGGACTGAAGTATATCTTCACTCAGCCAAATCTTAATGCAAGACAATGAAGGTGGTTAGAATTTTTGTCTTAGTATGATTTTGACATCAATTATATAAAGGGTAAAGAAAATAGAGTGGCTGATGCTCTAAGTCATAGGAAGCACATTTACGCTCTTATAATGTTAAGAACTTGGTTTAAGGATGAAGTAAAAGTGTTATGGAATTTGACTCTTACTTTCAAAAATTAAAAGCAACACTTGCTATAGATTCGAATGATTTGAGATATAAAGGTTTTCACTTTGATAAAGAAGGGACCTTACGATTTGAAAACATAGTCTATGTACCTTCACTAAATGATTTGAGAAAGAAATCATTAGCGAGAATTTCACAATTCACCTTTTTCTAGACACCCTGGCATTACAAAAATGCTTTCTGATATAAAACAACAATATTTCTAGAAAGGAATGAAAAAGGATGTTATAGACTTTGTGACACATTGCCTTGAATGTCAATGTGTTAAGTCATAACATATGCACCGAGATGGTTTGTTGTATCCTCATAACATACCATAGTACAAGTGACAAGTAATAGGCATGGATTTTGTTCATGGGTTGCCTATGTCAAGAAATAAACATGATGTTATTTTAGTAGTTGTGGATAAACTAACAAAGGTAGCACATTTTATTGCTGAAAATCTGAAAGATGATTCTCCTATTTTGGCAAGAAGATTTGTAAATGAAATTTTTAGATTACATGGAGTACCTGAATTAATCATTTCGGATAGAGATCCTAGAATGATGTCAAGATTTTGGCAAACGCTTAATGCAGCTCTAGGAACTAAGCTGAATTTTAGTTCTACGTATCATCCAGAACGAATGGACAAACTGAAAGAGTAAATCAAGTTTTAGAGGATATGTTACGGATGTATTACATCGATCAAAAATATAAGTGGAAATATTACCTTCCATTAGTTGAATTTGCATACAATAATACATATCATGCTTCTCTTAAGATGGCACCTTTTGAGGCATTATATGGAAGAAAATGCAGAACCCCTGTTAGTTGGGACAACATAGAGGATAGAGAGGTAATTGGACCTAAAATTCTTACTGAAATGGAGCAACAAGTTCAATTTATTCGTGAACTCTTGAAAGAAGCAACAAATAGGAAAAAGAGTTATCTTTGACTTAAAGAGGGTTGAGAGAAAATTTGAACTTGGTGAGAAAGTCTTTCTTTGGGTTAAATCGAAAAAGAGTTGTATAACTTTTGGAAAGGCCACCAAGTTATCACCTCATTATGTGGGACCTTTTGAGATAGTTGAAGTAATAAACCTGTAGCTTATCATTTAGCATTTCCTCTTGCTTTGTCACGAATGCATTATGTTTTCCATATTTCTTTGCTTAAGAAATACATTTAAAATTTATAACACATGTTAAATTGGAATTCCTTGTAGGTCTAGGACCCAGGAATAATTGTGGTTAAACCCATACGAGTGCTTGAAACTCACTAGTTGCATTTGAGAAATCATGAGATAAGCCAATGCAAGGTCCAATGGGACCAGTTTAATGAAGAAAGTGCAACTTGAGAAAACCTTGAGGATATGAAAACTACTTTTCCATATCTATTTGAACAAGATTGATTCTGTTGACTGATAAAAACATGTGATTTTATCTTTGTAATACAATAAGTATGCCAGTTTTGGGCAGATATTTATTTTTTTGAATAAACAACTATATAATGTTGATTTCTGGAACTTAATTAATGCTGATATGTTTTTGACATATGGTAAGAAAAGTGAATAGGATGATTTTTCCTTGATGTAATATGTTAAAATGAGATAATCATTGGGATGATGATTCTTTTTAGGAGGGAAGCATGTAACACCTCGACAAACTGATATATTCCTCTTTTGCATTCAAGTGTTGACATGTGATTTTCTAGATAAAGATGTGTTCTTTTGACTATTGAAGATCATGCTTGATAAGGATAAATATTTTATGTTCTTAAAAATCATTAAACTGAAATTATATGGTTGTCAAAATTTCATTTTCACTTTGGAAAGATGAGATGTAATCTAGTTTTAAGAGTTACAGACTTATTTCTTCTTCTGACTCATCCTTGGATCAATTTCAGTGATCCAAGGAATGTTTCAAGTCTTCTTCATAGACTGAATGGTAAAATTGACATTCAGTAGTTTAAGGGACATAGAAGACTGAATTTTGTATGATACTAATTCTTGGTCTTGTTTCAACATGTTTTCATTTAGCTTTGTATGTTTGTGCCTGGGTCTTTGGTGATTGATCTTGGTAGGACATTAAGGACTTAAGAAAAATTCAATTCTTTGAGGAGAAGTTTGGAGTCCTAAAAATCTAAGGACTATCCTAACGGTAACCTAAGCTAGGTAAGAACAACTATGTCCTAGCTATGTTTACTTATTTGAATACTGTTCTAACCTAAGCCTCTTATTCTATTGTTGGGTTGACCCTAACCTAAGTGTTATGTTAAGCAAATAAGGGAAGGGTTACTAAAGTGATACTAGGCTATTTTAGCTATTACCTAATAACTAAAGGGTTATGAATTGAACCTAACCTAAGGTGGGAATTCTAATGGCTAATGTTTTAAGACCTATGTTAGTAATTGTTAAACTAACCTAAGTCTATTTGAATCTAACCTAAACTATTAAAGGGAACCTAAAGGGGGTCACATGACACAAGGGTGATGGTTCCAATGGAATTTAAATGATTTGAAAGGGGTTTAAATGATAAGGTACTGCCAGATTTGGCAGGGGGCCAGTGGACTTGGTGGAGGCCTACGTGGAAGCTCCACTAACAGATGGAATTGTATTTTTGTGTTGAATTGGCATTTACCAGATTTAGGAGGCGGTGGCAAGGAAATATAAGTGGGAATTTTGGATTGAATGAAATTTATGTCATTTATGAACCTCGGTCTTCGCGTGTAAACCATCTTGGAAACTTAGAAGGTAGGTTTGTTGGAGGTCATTTGGTTTTGCATGCATGGTGGATTTTGATTTGTATGGAGCTAATCGGGTTCTTTAAACCAGAAGTTTGACCTTCACTTCAAAGTTATTTTTGGTTTCCTCGGTCTATTTTTGATCGAAGGAAATTATTTGAGGCATAGGAAGAAGAGATGCTTGATTGTTGATTTGTCTTGGAGGAGAAAAATAATTAGAAGGTCGATTGGAAGTCTCCTTCGATTTGTGGAAGAAATATATGGCATGATAGGCTCTAACTATTAAAATTGTTTGCATTCTTCTAAATGATTCATTAGAACAACTCTGCTCTCATGAGATTCATGTTTTCTTGCCTGTTTGGTTATTTTTTATTACTGTATTTTATGAATCCTTGTGTGTTTGATATGAAACTATGGCTAAATAGAGTTGTTTTATAAATTGGCCTTCGGTGCTAGATTTACATCCTGAATGCAAGTGATAATGGTATTAGAAACTTGTTTTAAATCTCTTTTTTTTCTCTCTTGGTCTTGTATTCGAAGTTATGTAGCTTTGAACTGAATTTCGTGAAAATATATGGATCTGAGCATAAGGGAAACTTGAGTTCGGTTTATTTTGCTTTTGGGTTGCATTCTTTAGATGCTGACTTGTGTTGGAACTTTTGTTTTGATTTAGGTTGAGTTGGAGCTTCTTTTGAATGGAACCACTATTTTGGAAACTTATGTATTACTGAATTGTTACATGGAGTTCGTATTTATCACTGTACTCGCATTATTTTGCTTTTAGGGTTACGAGCATTGGTGGGTGAAGCTTAGGTTCATCACGGTACTCTATTTAACACTTGAGTGTTATGAGCTTATATTTTGATCGATATATTCAATTCTATTCAGGAATTTTTGTATTGGGTTATTCTTTTGTTAAAAGGTTTAGCTTATAACTCTTTATTTTAGCAACTCACTCACCAGGAGACTGGGTGAAAGCTTGTTTGAGTTGTTTGAAATCTCTTGAGATTTGGAACTAGAAATGTCTTAAGGAATGTTGAACTTCTTTTTTTCTTTGACTGTAACGACTCCCTTGTGATAGTAATTGTGTGAGAATTTAATGGGATGCTCTTTCCCCTCTGTCTTGAGGAAACCATGTTTTCGGTTGATTGATTTGGTGAAGTTAAGTCACCTTTGTCGTGATTTTGTGGATGTGAGAGTTTTGTTTTGAATTATGTTCCTATTGCTTGGGAATTTTGATTGAGACGTCTTCTTAATGAAACATTCTAGTTCTTTCTCTTATTCGACTTTTTGAATAAATATAGGTCTTGTGGAAGATTTAGATTATTACCATGGAAAATGAAATTATCAAGAAGGATTCATTCTCCGTTCAGGTTGTAATGAGTTTGATTCTTTTGAATTACTACTTACCTTTTGTATTTTTGGAAAGGCATTTGTAATTCTCTAGTCTTGGGATCATAGGTAGCTCTAAACCATATCGTTTGCTCCCTTTGGATGTTATTGTTGATTGATACAATGAATAAGACTTGATTTCTCTTTGAGAAAGAGTATATATATATATATATATATATATATATATATATATGTATGTATGTATGTATGTATTATTCTTTTGTCACGTAGTATATTTGTTTGGGTCTACAGTATGCTTTCAACCTAAATTAAATTAAAACTAGAACTCCTTCTCTTGATTGTATGAAACGATTTATTAAATGGAATTTTCCTTATTAGAGTGACTTTTTCTCTATCCTTGGATAGGCTCAATGTTTAAACTTTTCAGTACTCGATTCCATTTCAAATAGTGATTTCTCTTGACTTGTTGATCTACCTTGTTTGAATCATTGATTGAAATAATGTTGAGAGCTAGTAGCCGGGAAGGTTCTACTGTTAAGTACATTGATACTTACGGGTTTGATTGTTATTAACTAGTCTTGCCTATTTTATATGGAAAGGAGTAGGTTTATCTCTTGTACTCTTTATCCTTTGTGAAGAACTTGAGTAGAGATTAACTCCTCTTCGGGGCTGCTTTGTTTGTGAACATTGTTTTCGATCATTGTTTGATAATTTCTTCATGGAAAGTTGGAATTGGAGTTGTAGTTGGACTATTCTGGTTTTCCTTACCTTCTTGTTTGGTTATGGAATTTTATTTGATGTATATTCTAATGATTGAATGTGCAATATTGTTATCCCGGAAAGGAACAAGTAACTCATGTTATAATCTAGTCTATTTTTTTGATGTTATAGGTTTGGGCAGGGTATATAATGGTTCTTTTTATTCCTTACTTATAATTTAGATGAATCATCCTTGAAGGAACCATGCTGTATACATTTATTCTGTCTCTTAGAAAAGATAATCGTGGTATTCTATTAGGATAGAATTATGAGACAATGGGATGGCAAGATATATTGTTGTTTACAAGCCATTGATAGAATTATTAGAACTTTAAGATCTTAGGTAGATATTGTTTATTATATTCTACTTTTCTCCTTAAAGTTGATCTAGATTTATTAATGAACTTCCTTTTTGTTTGTTATCACTTATGTTGATTGTATGATGTTTTATTTGTCTCATTAAAGTAGTGTTGCTTTACTGAAACAATTAGTGGAATGCACTTTGTTTTAATGTTTAGTGATTATCATGCTCAGTTCATTGAACTCACCCGTGTTAGCTATTTTTGCAGATGGATGACTTAAGTGGTAAAATAAGACAAAAACTTATATGATGCATTAGCTGATATATGTTTAACTCTTAGTAAAGAATTCTAATTCATTCTTTTGTTGAATTGTAAAATAAAGTTGTATACCTTATAGAAAGAAGGCTATTATTATGGTATGCATAAAGTGCATAGTCTTCTAAATTTTATAAGTTGTAATGATGAATTTCGAGTTGTGATTTATTTGCATTAGTTGTGTAAATTATCTTGTACTTTTATAAAGAAGATGAAAATTCCATCTTGTTGATATTCTTTATATTATGTTATGCTTACTTTGTTATCTATGATAAGATGGATAATGGGAATTAGTTCAATTTCCCTTATAATGAAGCAACTTGTGAGTTGCATAATATGATGTGTTATAATTAACAATTTAACATAGTAATATGTCACATGATGAACATGGAGTATGAACTAGGGATATTAGGAATGATATACCCTAATACTTAATCATTTAGAGGAAGACTCTTTCTCTCTCTTAATTGAATATAAACCTAAAAGGTTTGGAGATATGATTACTAATTATTAGACTTCATTTTGTATGAAGTCTACTTTAATTGGATATATACGGATGTTAAACCTTCCTAAAAGTTAAAGTACATTTTAAATGAAACTTATGATATCATTGTCCTGTTTTGGTTAGTTGCCGGTTTAACTAAGAAAATGAACATTAAATGTAACCATAAGTTTAACGAAGTTCTTCATGGACTAAATGAAAAATTTTAGGAAATAACTTATGGAGTGTTGGATTAGGGTTTATCAGGTTATTGTCATCAAGACTTAATCAAAATTAATAATTCATAATGAACTCCTTGGGGTATGTACATCTCGATGAGGTAGTTTCTACGTAGAATGTTGGCACATGCCAACTTTGTAGGGTTGTTTTCAAGAAGACTTTGTTATTCTCGAGAATACAACATTGTAGTTGACATGTGGCGTTACCCTTCCGCATTGATCATCCAGATCTACACACAATAAGAACTTGGACTTGAACTTAGTTTCTCTCTAGGTCAGGTTAGGGGCATATTTAGGATAGGAATTAGCTTCTAATGGCTCAGGGTACCTTGGAACATCCAGTTGACTTAGGTAAACTGAGTATGCCCATTTACCCTAAGCCATTATGAACATCTTCCTATAATAAATTATGTTCCTAGCTAGGGCTAGGGTTAAAACTGGGACAAGTGGACTGACGGTAGTCGAGTAAAGACCAATCAGATCATAGAGGAGTGAGGTGAAAGACGTATTCCATTATGACGGGTATACCATCTATGAATATTCACATACACGATATATTGTAAATCTTTGGCCAAAGTATCACAAGCTTCTAGTTGTGTTGTCCTATGTCACCAAGTTTAAAACAACGTGATATCAGATGAATATTGGTAACAAATATTCAGATATGTTCTTTAAACAGATCACTCAATACCGGTGTAGGGTAGGAAAACCAAGTATATGAAGTATACAATATGTATTCAATACATAAGATAACATAAATAGATCGGTAGCTTACCGAGTTATGAAATGAATAGATCGGTGGATCACCGAGTCATTACAACTGCATATGGTTATCTATTTGAATTCAATTGGCATGGAATGTTTGTTCTAAATAATGCTTTATTTAGAATAGTGAACATTATATATATTTTAAAAAAATTCCCTTGTTTCTAAAGTCTTAAAATTGGAATGTTATAGCTCTTGACTATGTCCTCTTCCACTTGAGTTTGATGGACCATTTTTGATCCTCTAGATGAAATTCTTCCTTTGCCTCTAGGGTTGAAGCTTCCTCTTCCTCTTCCATGATTTCCTGATACTTGTGATGAAAAATCTTGATCTACAACTACATGTGATCTATTTAACCTTTGTTCATGATTTATTAGTGATGCATACAACTCATCAATTGAAAACTAAATTAGATCCTTATTTTATTCAATAATAACTACCAAATGATCAAATTTTGCAGGAAAATTTGTAAGCAAGTTTTCAATATTCCTTCTCTTCAATAGTTTCACCATGAGATTTAATTTGATTGACTAAAACAACTACAAAAGTAAATAATGATTATATGGAATCTGAATCTTTCATTGACATCTTTTCAATCTATTCGAAGTAATTGTAGCTTTACGGTTTTTACTTTCTCTTTACTTTGATACATAACTTGGAGAGTTTCCCATGCAATTTGTGTTTTATTGGCTATTACCACTCTAGGTAGGATGCTTTCATGCATGGCTTGATGAATAAAGAAAATAGTTTTTCCGTCTTTCTTTATTAATTCCTTCAAGGTGTCTTTCTCTACCTGTGAGAGTGTGTTATATGATGTTGCATCTGCAGGCTCTGTGTACCCATTCTCTACGATTTCCCACACATCCTGGGAGCTGTATAGTGCATTCATGGTTAATGACCACTACTCATAATTATTTCTTGTAAATTGTAGTGTCTGCATACCGGATATAGAAGCCATAACATGTTGTCAATTAGAAACCTATTGACAAAATCCACTCTCTAATACCAATTTGTAAAATTTAGGAAAATATAATATTGAAACACATAAATAAAATAAGGAATATTGCAAATAAATAGATTATTTCAAACTAAAATCAACACTTTTGTGCATATATATGTTTTCCCATGTCAGAGCTTCAACTCTATAAAATATGTGTATATATGTGTAAAAACACTTACAATTACCTCTAATATAAAGATGACTTTTTCTAACAATAAAACACTCAACTCTTAAAAATAGAACATCAACTAAAAATAACACATGTTTTTGTGCAATACAAAGATTTTGACTTATTTGTTTTATTATCTTGTCCTAAAATTAGGAACATCTATTTAAAATAATATATGCATGAAAAGGAACTTTCTTTTTAGTTTTCCCGAAAATAGCAATTAAAGCATGTGGGAGAAATTATCTATTTCCAACGAAAACTAAGAATAACTATACATTCTTTGTTGGGTGAATGGTTTATTAGGAGGATATTTTAATTTTTATTAAATTAAAAATATTTAACACATTTTCATTAGTTGAATGGTTTGGAATTCCAACTCAAGTGAAAATATAAAATTAATTACACTGGAGGTGTGGCTACCCTTCAGTCAGATCTCTACGACGAAAGTGTGCAGCTTCACTTCTTGTCATAATGTCACTGTTGTAATTTTTGATTTATATATCTGGACCTCTTGAGGGACCGACCACATCACTACTTCAACCGAATTCAACATGCTTCGACTGATTTTACCTTAATTAGTTGGATGAATTAAGTTGGATGAATTCGAAAGGCAAATAAATCCTTACAATAAAACAATCTTCAACTCTTGAGATGATATTTCGGAGAAATTAGGTCTTACATCTAAATAATGCACTATGCTTGGCATTCACCTGGTTGTAAAAATATGGTTTATTGAGACGCAAGTTGGAAATAGGAGAATATGTAGGAAGAGGCATGCTACTCTCTCTGATCTTCCACCATGGATCCAGAGACAACGTAACTCATCTCTTCTTCATTGGGTAGCTTCAGAAATTTTATGCAAGCTACTTTCTATCCATTTCTTATGATGATTCTTATGAGTCAAAGGATTCCAATTACTGCAATGAGATGAAAAGGCTGCATCAAGTTAATAATGGTGTTCTCTATCCATTTGATGTTTTGTGGGTTTTGGATGTGCAATACAAGAATATACCCATTCTTTCCAAATTTGTTTGGGGAATCCCCTATGCAGACAAATTTCCCGGGTGGTTTTCCGAATCCTCTTTCAGGGTCGACATGGTTAATGTTGAAGAAGAGGACGGTGCTGAAGATGGGTTGCCAACAAAAATGTCGTGGACAAAATGTGGAAGGGTGGTAGTTTTTGGGAGCAATTGATGGACCATATTATGTTGAGATGGATTGTGATAAAGAGGAGAACATGACAGGCTGTTAATATTTCAATTTGAGTTGGATTGTGATGAACAACTCACGACATATTACCTTACAAGTTTGTTTACTAATAGTTGTTAAGTTTTTGTTCTACAACTGTTAGCAGTTGTACAAAAAATTCATTGTTGCCACGCTGAACAAAGTTTCCTTCTTCATCGCCTTATTCTCCACTAGAGGGGATTTTATCCTGTCCTGCAAAGAGCATTAGACATTATCATTTCATTTCCCCCTTAATAATAGCTACAACACAATGTTCCCACACCAAAATTTTAATGAGAATTATAGAATAGGAATAGACGAACGCAATGTTTCCATGAGCTTGGAAGGTGCGCCATATAGTTTGAGCCCGTCAGACTCCACCTCAAACATCCAAATTCTTTAACAACCATATTACTTATTGTTTGTATCAATCCAAATAATGAATGGAATATATAGACAAACAAATATAACAACCATATTACTTATTGTTTGTATTATTACCAACTACTTTGGCAAGGCCAAGGCAAAGTACGATGGAGGAATACGTAAATGACATAACCACATCAACAGTGGAATGCCACCAGAGTTAGTAAAAGTTCGGTATATGAGAGAGGAGCACTTGCCCCACCCCAAACATTATCATGTCCTAGGTAAGTAGGATGCAATTACTTCATTAAGTAGGAAATGTGGTATGAAGACTCATGTCCTTTGCTGTGGAAACAATCCGACCTCACAATTTCCATGCACAATCATTCATAGGTAAGTAGGATGCAATTACTTCATTAATTTGTTTGCTTACTAATTCTTTAGCAAAAATTATTTGTTACAACTCACATCATGTTGATGCATGTATAAATTGTATAGCCAATTGCAGTTCTGCAAATATTGGCGTACTGAGCGTAACTGCAAATACACACCTGTAAACCATCTGAAAAACGTGTAGTACCTATCTTGGATTTCACGATATCCATGTACGTTTGATTTCACTTTCCGGTGAATAGATCGGGAGATCGATAACAATCAATGAGAAAGCAGGAGGTGTAATATGTTACAAAGGAAAAGGCGATCATGGCGGCAGGGCCGACAATCCATCCGAGTTGAGATATTTCCCATGCCAATGACAGTACTCCCGACCCTATCACCACTATGATAATATGTGTACTTGTCATCCATAATGTACCTATAACGTGTAAAGTGCAATGCAAACCAAACCATTAATTAATTAATTAAAACTATTGAAACATTTGTGGGTTTTGATTTTTGATATTTACTTACCTTGTCGTTTGGCATGACCATCATCGTCAAAGTTCTTGAGAGTAGAGTAGGGTTTTACCAAAATACAAAGTCTAAATCAGTAAACAAATATGGTTTTTGTTTTGGTCAAATATCTACAATGCATTTTCCAATTATTTTCTTCTAAAAAGACAACAAAAGGAGATTTTAGGTTGTGAGGGAAGAAATCACGGTAACATCTCATTCTAGGATTCTATTACTCAAGACATTACCTCACCGATAGAGGAATATCCTCACATGTTACGTGAGAAAAATCTATCATCACTTTACTTCTTATAGCCTACCATTACCTTGCGAAGAACTATTTTTAAATCTTGTTCATTTGAGGAGGCATATTGGCTGTTCTATTTTCCTGCTTTCGCCCATTTTTGTCAACTAGCAGTGAGATAATTAAAGTTTCTTGCATGCTTCCCGATTATCAATCTCTACTTCCATACAAATGCCACCTACTCCAAGTAAAACACCTCGAGTCTTATTAAAACTTTCTTGAAAACCAACATTATAAATTTGTATATTATTTCATTAATATTACTTGTTACAAAATGAATTTCAAAAACTTAGAAAATTAAATACATAGGGTCAACTTTAAAAATAGTTTAAACATAATTTCTTACATGTAATGAGAAAACAAAGATGAAAAAGGTCTCTCTTTTGTGCTATCTAGGAAACAAAATAATTTTGAGCCCAATAAATTTATGTTTCTTAAAACATGCAAAAGTTCAAATGAGTCTTTCCTTAAAACACGGTCCTCCTCCAAACGTTGTTTCTCCATGTGCTTACTAGTGCCTCTTTATATTTCTTTTGGCTGATTTTGTTTTCCATTGTGGTTGATCCATGGTTCCTTTGTGGCTTTTTTGTGCCTATATGGTGTTTGTTGTAATGTCCTTTGGGATTCGTTCTTCTTCTTGGGCCATGTCCTCTTCTACCCTCTCCCCCTCCCTTACTATGTAACACTTTGTATTACTATTTTTTATAATATAAAATTGGTTCCAATAGTAAAACACAGTTCTCTTATTTGTTCGTAGTGAATAAATACCAATCTTATTAATTACTAAGCTTGAAATAATTCAGATTTAAAAGACATATTTGCTCTATAATATTTAATTATGTGCTTTGTAATATATGCACATTACATCTCATATGTACATCATAAGGATTCCATTTTATTTAAAGTATGATACAAATCACTTTTATTTGTTTGACTCCTTTTTATTTGATCTATACCGTTTTAAAATCCAAACCTTAGCATGTACGTCTAGGCGGGGCATTATACCTCGTGTTCCTCTCTAATGTTGACAACTTGCCTTATCATTATCATTAAAACCCTCATTTTATCCATCTCCAATTTCCCCCTTTGTTTTCTTTAATTGGATCGCGATTTTCCCTAGGGAATCCTTTGATTTCCTTAGTAATACAACAACATTCTAGGGACCCTCTAGATCTATGACCATGAGAAAGGGTGATGAGTAGATAATGACGTAAATGAGAGATAGAGTTATGTGTAGTAGATTTTTGTGTAGATAGTGTAGAATCTAGTTGCAATTTTAAATCCATATATATATATATATAGGATTGTAACTTCATCACTTTTAAAATTCCATAAAGTTGATGCACATACACATTTTGATTCACAATTAAATGTAATACTAAGCTTCATGCCAAAAAAACCTAACAACCTAGGTTACACTTCTTGATGCTATTAACAAGCCTCTACCCGCAGGATCACACAATGTGTCAAAACCAAAAAGAGCCAAGTTAACATTTGCGCAATACTATATCTTCTTCTTTAAAATCCATTTGGCCTAACTCGGGTGTCTTTGAAGCCAACAAACTCTATCACACAAACCTTATGGATCTATAGTGATGAATACTTTGCAAGACACTTCTCATTGGAAACCGATGCCTTACATACTACCAATCCCATCTCGTTGTTGCTGGTCATCAGAGCTTGTTGGCACCTCTTCCTCATACTATCAATTCATGTATGTCATTATTTACAATACTCCCTCATGTGAAATTACTTTGAAATGACACTTCGACACACTATTTGTATAAAACCAATTTTCAAACTCCATTATGTCCGTACCACTTCTAAAAAATATCCTTTCATCAAATACACAATATAAAATAAAAAAACAAGTTTTATAATTCTATATTTAAGCAAAATGTTAAAAAGGCTTACTAAATTAGGCTAAGAAGAATTTCCCCAACTACACGTGCCATAATCACATTTTCCCAATGGCCACCAATCTCAAAAGGAACAATAACCAAATCTTACCAAGCCAAGAACTCGATTCTAATAAAACACCATGATCAATAAGATGAAAGCAATTCGCTAGAATAACTTTACATAATCCTTTGCAAAAAAATGAGCAACACTATCATATATTATTATGGAACTCAATGAAATTCAATGAGAATGAGACTTTCTTATATAGGCAAGGAATAAAAATCTAAGAACCATTCAAGGTTGTAGATCAAACCATAAATTAACGAAAGAAATATTCATCAAAGAACTAGTCAAGACCATAGATTTAGGAAAGAACTATACCTAACAACTAGATAATATCCCCTAATATCTAAATAAAATAAAAGAAATATCCACACACATAAGTGGGCGAGGATAAATACAATAAAGGTAAATAAAGTACCTAGGTGAACATGAGATAAGGAAAATACCTACTCTAAAACCTCCCTTCAAGTCAAGCTAGGGGCCCAAAATAAAAGTGGCATATCCACAGTATGAGTCCTGAAAACTAGGCCTAATGAGGTACTCATGTACAATATATCCATGAAGAAATATCAAACCAAAAGAAATAAATAGTCTTGATAGAAGGAAAGAGAAAGAAGAAGAAGGAATATTCTCTCATAAACACCCCCCATGAAAAAATTCCAAAACCCCAAGAATGCCACATAACTGAAGGTGGTGAGGTTATGTAAAAGGCTTCATAAAGATTTCCGTAACCTACTGCCGAGTCATAATGTAATCTAAGTAACAAAATCAATCTGGAATGTGTTGACGAATGAAGTGGATGTGTATCTTAATATGTTTCGTCCCACTGGTGCTCAACTGGGAATTGAAAAATGTGAATTGCACTTTGGTTGCAACACCAAAGTACTATCATGAATCTGTGGGAATCCAAACTCACAATAACTATCAAAACCAAAGAATCTTCCAAATAGTTGTAATCGCTGCCCATACTTTGTGTCTCGAAGATGAAATTTCAATAACTTTGTTGTTTTTTCACGCCCAATAAATTGGAGAAGAAGAACCAAGACAAAAATATAGCCAAAATTGGAACACCGGTCATCATTAGAACCTACCGAATCTAAATTTTCATATCCAACCAACCGAGTAGAACCCCTAATGTAGTGTAGGCCAAAGTGGGAAGTGCCACAAAAATAGTGCAAAATCCTTTTAGCAGGCTGTGAGTGACTACTATGAGGAGAATGTGGAAACGAGATACAAGCCCTACTACAAATAAAATATCCGGGTGCGTTTGGGTCAAGTACATGAGACTTCCAACCAATTTCCTATACAAAGTAGGATCACAAAGTGGAGTGGTAAATATGGAAGTAAGAGTAACTGCAAAATGAAAAGGAGATTGATTTAGGTTGTAATCAACCATATAAAATCACTGAAGAAGATCATGGGTGTATTTTTACTGACTCAAATTAATCCCTAAATCTATCTGAGAAATATACAAATTAAAGAAATAATGCAATAACCCAAGATCTGTCATGCCAAACTGTGTAGAAAAATCCCTCTCAATAGTTTGAAAGTGGGAAGAAGAGTTGCCAATAATATTGGAGATACAATATTAACCAAAATGTTGGAGATACAATGTATGATAAGAGTGGCAACAACAAAACCATTAGATAGAAGAAAAGAATTCATCTTCTCATACCAATCGTGAGGGGCTTGTTTGAGGCTGTAGAGACCTTCGGAGTCTATAAACAAGAGAAAAGTCCTAAGCAAATCAAGTCGGTTGTTCCATGTATATTTCCTCTTATAAATCTCCATGTAAGAAGGCACTCTTGATGTCCATCTAGTATACGGCCCCCCTTGTGATGCAACAATAACAAGTGCAAGGAGTGCATAATCCATTTTTGCAAAGGGTACAAATTTCTTAGAGTAATAAATACCTTCAACTTGTGAAAAACACTTTGCAAAAATAAAATCCTTATACTTTTCAATGGACCCATCAATGTATATTTGGTTCGGTATACCCACTTACACCTAACCATATTTCCTTTAAGAAGAGATACCTATTATGCAAAATAAGCCCATGCTTATTTTTGGCTAACTCCTCCTCCTTTTCCTTTGCTGGTACTTAAAATGATTTTTGCATGCTTCAGGACTCAAAATTTTCTAGGTATGTTTTCATCAGATAGAGGATTTTCTCACCTTTCCAGAAAGGTAAAAAATTCATCCTAACTCCTTGTATTTTTGAGTTATGGCTTGGCGGAGGTACTTGATTACAATTTTTCCTTGGCGGGGGTCCATGGAGCTAAGTTGGAAAATTTTCCAAGGAAATTGGTGGGTCGGTGGAGACAGGGAGAAAATTTGGGCACTTAGCCCTTTTTGCGGAAAAAGGGCGCAAAGGAAATATTTGGCCCGAAGCCTGACAAAGGGAAGAAACGGACTCACGGGGCCAGGGAGGAAATTGTGACACTTAGCCTTTTTGGGCTAAAAACTCAAAGTCAAAAATCGGCCCACGAGCCCACGAAGGAGAAGAGAAAAATTTGGGCCGCACCTCCGCACCAAATCAGAAGGTGCCACGTGTCATCGGGAGAGCGGGGCGCGAATTTTTTTGGGAAATTTTCCCAATTTGAAAACAGAGGGGAAAAAGGTAGGTTTTCAGCCCACGGATCATCTAAATTTTCCCAATTTAAAATTTAAAAGGAAAAAAGGTAAATATCAGCCCGAAAACATGATTTTGCCCTAATTTTATCTATTTTCACCCAAATCTTTAGAGGGGCATATCTTTCACACCAGAGCTTGGATTTTCATGATTTTGGCATCATTGGAAAGCTGTTAAAATTATCTACATGATGGAATCCTCAATTTTTATTTTTGGTCAAGTTTTTGTGGGAGAAAATCGAGAAAATGTCTCTGCATGCAAAAAACACAAAAATGGTTCCCAACCACCAAAATCAATGAAGTATGGGTCATTTTTTGGATCTGCAGAGCAATGTACTTTGGCATATGGGTTTTTCCATGAATACCATCACTTTAAAGGTAAGATTGAAGGGATTTGATTGGTGGTCGAGCTCATAAATATATAGCACATGTTTTATGCTTTTTCCTCTATTCTGTGTTTTGATAAAAGCCGATTTGGCTCATTTTTGTAAAGGTTGGACCCCCTTGCTTACACGCAAGCTCTCTTTTCTTCCTTAGCAGGTAGATTCATATAATTTAAGACCTCCCATGGAGATTGTAACTCATTTTTTTCCTCTTTTCCAATGGAACGTATTGTATCAAACTTGGAAATGATAATGTATGTTTTGTGATTGATTTTCAATCCTCTCATGCATTTATTATTGTCTTCTAATATTTCATTGCATTATGGTAATCATGCATGTTTTGATGTTGGATCTCCATGACTTGTGTCAGTTACCGCAAGAAAGCAATAAATCCAAAGACTCCTTTGGTGTATCACTATTCTATTTTTGCTTAGTTTTGTTTTCCATTTCCATGTTTTCTCTCAACCTGTCTCCTTGGTAGTTTTAGAGTAGGAATTTTGAATCAAAACCTCTACAAAAATTGCATGCATACACCTAAATAGAGGAGTAAGAACCAACTTCAATCTAGAGAGTTTTCCCTAATTGCAAAGGTCCCACACTTTGGGAAAACTCCATGTTGTGCATTCACACCAAATTTTCTTGTGAATTTGGGGATGTCATGAATTTTTACTAACAATACCAAATCACAAGTATGATTCTTCATCAAAGAAGAATACTCAGGCTGTCATCACATCATCTCACTCCTGTATCCCATGAGCCTTTGAAAAATACCAAGGATCCTCAAAAAATACCTAACACAAAACTCTAAAACCTGTAGAATGTGTGGATTAATGCCTAGTGGGTGGACGATCCTATATAAAAGGTTCCACCTCAGAAACTATAGTACGAGCCCACTTAGGCATAGTGACAAAATCAATGGGAATAGGATCCTCAACGACATTTATAACCTCCTCATGAACCTCCTTAAAGAAAGGATCGTCAAGATGACATGAAGAAGGAGGCATGGAAGAAGATGAAGAATCATGAGGATGAAGCACTCATAAAAGCCGAACATGTGTTTGAAAAATAACGTCTTGAGTATCGGGATCTAAAATTTGGTAAGCTCTCATGTCCTCACAATATCCTACAAAGATCAACAACATTCTCTTCTTATCCAAATACTTCATTTTATTCTTTTGCACAAAGGCCCAATTATGGCTCCTAAATCCTCAAAAAAATGAGACATCTAGCTTAATGTTGGACCAAGCTTCCTTTGGAGTCAAATGCTTAAGTAATCTGTGTGGTGTGTGATTCTAAATGTAGTTAGCACAATTAACTACTTCTAGCCAGTAGATAGGAGGTAAATCTCTAGAATTACTCATACAGTTATCCATTTCCTTCAAAGTTCTATTCTTCCATTCGGCTAAGCCATTATGTTGTGGAGTATGAGGAACACAATGTTGGTGAATAATTCCTTGAATTTCTAAAAAGTTATAAAACTCATTGCTTTGAAGTACTCCCCCATTATTATTGTGAAGGTTCTTTATGTAACTAGAATATTGTTTTTCGACCAAAGCCTTGAATACTTTGAAGTGTGAAAAACATAAATTTTGTACTTAAAAAAATAAACCCAAGTACGCCTCAAGAAATTATTAATAAAAGTAAGTGCATACTTAGCTCCATTGAAAGAGGGGGTAGGGAAAACCATCAAGTCACTATGCACAAGCTCAAGTGGTGAAGAAGATATCTTAGAAAATTCTTAGGACAAGGATCTTGGTATTGTTTCCTAATTCACAGCCATGAAAAACTCTCTTAAGATAAGAAAATATAAGAAGACCATCAACCATTCCATGACTGTTCAACTCGTTCAAATATCTATAATTGAGATGTCCAAATCTCTCGTGCTAAAGCTTACTCTCTTAATCTGCATGAGAAACCAATCCTATCCCTATAGAGGAAGTGTCATCAAAATCCTAAAAGTGATATAGTCTAGAACTATGATTAATAATACCTTGAGCAAGAAGTGAATGAGGCTGAAAAAGTTTGTACTTCTACCCCGTGTGGTGTAAAAGTCACTATTTTTCCAATGACAAATTTGATATACAAAAAGAAAAATTGTTGTGATGTTAGGAACATATAGTGCATCTTGGATACTTTC
Organism: Taxus wallichiana var. yunnanensis; assembly: GCA_018340775.1. Classification (NCBI taxonomy): domain Eukaryota; kingdom Viridiplantae; phylum Streptophyta; class Pinopsida; order Cupressales; family Taxaceae; genus Taxus; species Taxus wallichiana. Next base: position 1,041,234,005 of record CM031240.1, on the reverse strand, counting down.
ACCATCAAGGTTTATATCACATTTTATTTTAACAAAAGAAAGGAATAATCTCCACCTCAATTTTGAAAAAGTAACTCAAACCTAGAGATACAAAAAAATCCTTGGAAAAAATTATGTGATGAGAATCACCGAAATCTATAACCCAATTGTCTTCAAGTGGTGTCTAAGATCTCCCAACAACATTAAATTCCTTTCCATGCTGATTAGAAAGAGTTGGAGTGGAAATAGAAATTTTGTGTTTCTTGACAACATATCCTTTAAGGCTTGCATTCGCTTATAACACCTATGTTCTTCATGATCAATAGCCCCACAAAAAGAACATGAAATTCTATACTTATTCTTGGATTTCAAAGACTCCTTGGTTTAGAGTTTTTTTCTTTAGGTTTAAGAGCACTTTGAGATGGAGAAGAGGTGGATCTGGTTTTAATTTTTGATTTTCCCTTGCCCTTAGGATTAGATGCAACTAATGCCTTTTGAGAGGTGGAAGACTCAAGGTGAGACAATTTGGATTCTTCTCTAGTAAATCTTTCAAAAATATTTATAAGTTGTCCATTTTGAATATGTCACCTAAGGCATCCATGCTAAAGAAAAAAATTAGAAGAAAATATTTGGAATGGTCCTCTCAACTTGGATAGAATCAAGTAAACACATTCTTCATCTTTCTTATCTCTTGCATTCCCCTTCAATTGTGTCAAAAATTCTTGAACTTGGTAATATAGTCTATAATTGTTGGAAAATATTCAAGATTAAGAGAGGTGATCTCAATTTCAAGTTGCATGGATCTCATATGATCCACCTTACCAAATAAATCCTCTAATTTCTCACATATTTTGAAAGGATAGTCACCATTTTCCATGAAACAAAATACATCACTTACATAAGCTCCTATCAAACCCATACACTCATCAAATTTTTACGATACTGAAATTTCTCATATTCTCTAGTGAACACTCATTATTTTGAAGAAGTTAAAGCTCATAGTCCTTTCCACTTAATTATTGTTTCCATTCTTAGTGATGAAACCTAAACTTTACAAAGCAAATTGCATGACTAAACAAGGAAAAATAACACCATTGGCATCCATCTAGCGAAGGCTCTAGGTATAGGAATGTAACATTAAGATAGAAGCTTAAAAGAATGCTTAACTAGTATGAAAACAATACAAAATCTAACTAAGCATGCTCACTAATATGCTTGATTTACCTAACATGGCGTAAATAGATCTAAGAGGGAAATCAAATAGTTTTGGTTGCTACTCCAAAAAGGTGGAATGGCCTCTCCCAATGATTACTTGGTCATTTTGGATATCCATCTACTAACCCCATTTAAGGTTTTAAGCAAGGATTGAATTTGGTTATATATCATATTTATTATATGAGATGCAAATCAAAGCATGATGTAAAATATAAAGGAATGAGGTGCACCCTTTTTATAGTTTTCTTTTTGGGAGAAACTTGTATTTTGGTGCATGTGGGACTAAAAGCCCCAAATTAGATTAGAATTGATAATCATGATTAGGCCTTGCTAATCACAATTAGTGAATTACCAAGTGATTAAGAGGTGTGAAGCCTTAATCAACCGCTTAGGGTCAACTAGGAGGCTAGGATAAGCTTTTAAAGCTTGTTGAGACGTTGTAGAGGTGAATGGGGTGATTTTGAGTGGTTAGAAGAGGGGTTTGAGTCAATATTAGGGTATATTGACCAAAACAAGGGCAAAATAGGCTTAATTAGCTAATAAACACTAATTGCCTATTTTGAAGAGGATTTTGACTTACGATTTCTTTCAGTAAAGTGGCATATTGAATGCGAAAGGGTTACACAATTAACAAAGCATTGTTAATTGGCCAAAGTGGTAAGAAACATTAGTTAATTAGAAAAGAGTACTAATTATAATGGAATTGCGAAGAATAAGAGTGATTTGTGTGCATTTTGGCAATAAGATTGCAAAAGCGGAATTTAGGTGTCTACATTTGCCTCTGTTTGAGGTGAAGTTAGTGACTTCACTTCAAACATAGTAAACAAGCGTAAAACATGTAAATTTTTGAAGAAAATTTAGCGAGAATGAATTATGCCCCTCGAGTGTTGATGGGGTGATTAAATAATTCAATTGACGATCGAAAATATGATCAAAATGGATAGAAGAAAATAGGTCAAAACGGACCTAAACCCTTAGGTATTGAGAATAAATAAGGATTAGGATAAACATGGTTGTTTATCATTGCACCGGGTGATTTAGAAGAAAAATTAATAGTGGTAATAAATGATAATGGAGAAGAAATTATTAATGGAGAAATATAGGACAAGCCCAATCTTTGCATCCAACCTTTCCATAAGAAACCGGTTTATATCATTTTGCCCCTAGGTCTACATCCTTGGCCTTTATTTAAAATAAACCAAAGTATAATATAACGTGAAAAACTACATTACTAACATTTGTTTACTTTTAAAAATATGTAACTCCATGTAACATACATTATGCAATGCAATACGAGAAAGTAAAATGATATTTAGCTCCATGTAACATACATTATGCAATACAATATGAGAAAGTAAACCAACTAACCTAACAGAAAAACTAATGCAATCACACCCCTTCAAGTAAATAACGTGTTGTACCCATGTGTTTGTTATCAAGTTGTAGTTCCCAAATGTTTGTGTTGTAACGAAAAGGGTTTAAAATTATGCCCCAAGCAATAACACATGCGAGGGAAAAATGGAGGACACAAGTAGTCCTATGGAAATACTTTCGTACACTACGACACAATATCTAACAACTCATTGTTGCATAGGAGTAACGGCATAGTATATAGCTGAGATTTTGTTAATTGAGGTAGATCACAATGATCCACAAGTCGTTTGAGACAAGAACAATAAAAAACATTAGAAGGATGGTTTTGTAGGACCAATATCGATGTTTGATGGGCAATTCCACTGACACAAGATTTAGTTGCATACATGTTGTTTACCAATTTTTTGAGTTTTTCAATGTTTTACCAATTTGTTTTGGCTTTGATTTTTGAAATGTTTTCTCATTTTTTTTGTATTTTTGTATTTTTTGAAAAGTGGGACCAATAAGGTCACTTAACGTGATAAGATACAAAAACAATGTTAGAAATTTCCTTGATAAGGAAGACTAGGCATGATTTCTTATCAAGAGTCATATGATCCCCGATCTCAATAATCATGGTGATTTTATACTCAACAGATGATTGTGTTTTATCATGAAACATTGATTTCGTATGTGGGATATTGAGGTGCGTTGATTTCCATTGATGTGCATTTTTGAAGCACGTTTGATTATGAACTTTAATATTGTTTAAATTATTGTGAGCTTTAGAGCTCTTGGAAATTTTGATTTGATCTTGATGAAGGAACTGTTTTGGTTTCCTATAAGCTACTACGTGAATTGTATGATCCCGAGAAGTGGGAGAAGAAAGTGGGAAAATAGAATTGATGTGAGGAATGACAGTGGGCTTGCCACAATCATTGATAGAAGGAAAATGTGATGGATGTGAAGGGTACGGTCCAATAATTTAAGAGGATGGGCTACCGGGAGGTGTCCCATAGACTGAAGATAAAGGACTACAAGGATGTGGCTATAATATTGAAGATGAAGGACTTCCTAGTGGTGTCACATAGATGGAAGATGAAGAACTACCTAGAGGTGTCCTAAGAATCGAAGATGAGGGATTTATAGGATGTGCCCCAATGTATATATGGAGATGGGATTTTAGGAGGTGAGCAACATTTAGAGGATGTGGGGCTACTTGGAAGTGGCCCACATATAGAAGAAGATGATGGGATACAAGGTGATGACCTAAGGTAAGATTGTGATGGAGGAATCTTGATAGATAAAAAATGATGTGAAGAAAAGATAAGATCTTCCTCAATGGTATTAGGATCTTCCTTAGTATTCGATAAAAGGAATCAATTTCTTCTTCTCAATACGCAAGTGTATTGAAGTCAAGATTAAATCCTTGATTGTAATTCTCTAGGGAGTGCCATCATGTGACCCCAGGAATTTCGTGATCATCTCCTCATCTTGAGATGAATAAATTGGTAGGGATATTTATTCTTTGACCATATGAGGTTGATTAGAAGAAATGGATCCAACTAGTACGGAAGATTGAGAAGATGATGACTTAAGATATGAATTTTGATTTTCCTAGATATTCAATGGAGGAAGAGTTTGTCAAGGTGTTGAATAAGGGAGGACATCAGCTCAAAAACCAAATTAGAATTTTCGGAAGATCTAGGTGAATCGAAGAATTAGAATAATAGTTTGGATCGAGTCGGAAGAAGAGTGGGAGGAACTTGACTAATAATTTTGATCGAAGTTTCCAAACCATACTACCGACTTTGAGATAAAGGTGGGGTTCCCAAATGGGATATCTTGCATGAAGAATCAAATGAGGTCTGGTTGTGATAGGAATCCTTTGATGGAAATGCTAAAACCTAGGTTCTTTACTATCATAAGTATGTGGAATTGCATGATAATCAATATTTTTTTGGCACATGCCTAGACATAGATAATCCAGGAGATATCATAGGGGTTATTATGTTGACATGTTCAATAGGTTTATCTACACAACCCATTAGAGCATCAAAATGATTCTCCTCATTAGACACATAATTAGCATTCTTGTCCCGATTATGTTTAGGGAAATTCTTCATATTAGGGGATTTGTTAGGAGTTGATCAATCCATCTCCACAATGCCACTTTCAATTAAGTCCTGGATGTAGTGTTGCATCTTCAAACAATTATCTGTTTTGTTACCTTTAATGCGGTAGAATTGGAAATATTCATTAACTCTAAACCATGATGGTTTAGGTGCATCATCCTCATCGGTAAAAATTTCGGATATCTAACCATATTAACCGCATCTAGTTGTTTTAGTATTGATGACATTAAGTCAAGTAGAGGAGTGAAAGTATAATGCTTATACTCCATAAGGGGAGCTCCATTTGAAAGCTTTAAAGGAGTGATTTTTTTAACGTCTTGTACTCGTTTAGAGTCTACTATCCCATCACTAATGACATTTTTTTATTAGGAAATTTTTTTATTTTTATCGTTAGATTTAGAATCGTTGTGTTCACGAGAGAAAGGTTTCAGAGTCCCCCTAGATAACAATTTCTTTTCAATTTGACTCCTTTTTTCTATTACCTCTTTGAATGTGTTACCACAATGCATTTGCAAGTGGAATGTAATGTCTGGATGGAGGTTGGGAAAAAATATGCCTATCAGCTACTTTTGGGTAGGGAAAAAGGAAAACGACTAGCTAACCCTCTCCATCTTTGTAAAAATGTAGCAAAGTTTTCATTTTTTCATTTCTTGGAATTGTAGAGATCTAACATGGTAACATAATTTTATATATTGAAAGAGAAGTTTTGTACAAAAATCTCTGCTAGTTTTGGCCATGTTGATATGGATCCCTTAGGGATATGCACAAACCATTCTAGTGTTGTTTCTCCTAAACTTCTTGGAAACAAGTGCATAAGATAATTGTCGCTGAATTCCACCTCTTGACATGTCACATAAAAGTCTTTTATGTGATTTTGAGGGTCACCTTTTCCCTTATATTTATCAAATTTTGGAAAATCAAAATGTTGTGGGAAAGGTACCTGCATCATGGCTTTGTCAAATGGGTAAGGACATAACTCATTGAACTGATATTTCTTGCTATTATTACTGGTTTGGCCCTCTTGTAATGCTTAAAGGGTGTTCTTCATAGTTGGAAACTCTTGATTGAAAAGTGGATCTTGTGTGGGTGGCGAGTAGGTCTATACAAAGGGTTAGGCTTAGGTGTATAACCACTCCGATTTGTTGTGAGAATATCCTCATAAGGATCTATTTTTTCCTCCCATCAAGGAGTGTATATTGGGAATTCGTAAAATGAAGCTTTAGGTTTTGCCTTTGGTATATTTTATTGCACAAATTTTGGTTATTACTTTTGTATATGTGAAGCCAAAATTTCAAATTAAGTGAGGGCTTGGAGATGTTGTTCTAACGTAACCTATTTAATAGCTATTTGATGATGATATTCATTAGGAGGAGGTTACACATGATGAACATGTTGTTTATGGTCTTCACAAAGAATCTTAATAAGAGGAAAATGATAGTCCCCATCATTTTCAAACGGTATCTCCTCATTATTATGGTGTGCGAAGTAGAGGCATTACCTGGATTTAAAATTTCCTTAAGAGTGTGATGAGAGAGGTCTACTTCTTCTTCTCCCTGAACCATGGCAGTAATAAGAGAAGGGTATACGGTCAAGGTAATTTAGCTCCTAGTTCCAAAACCTCATAATAACTTCATGTTTGTTATGAAAAATGTAGTTATTAAAATGGGTTGAATGAAGCTCTGCATCCACGTGAGGAGACTCCTCCTCTCCACCACTATGGTCAACCATGAGAATATCTTCCAAAAGAGGGTTTTCACCTCCGAATATATTTTACGCCAACTTTCGTGAGCCCATCCTCATAGTAGGCATTACTTAAAATATAAGGTATAATGTAAAATATTCCCACTAAGGTTTATTAACAAGGGATAGAAAAAGAAGGTTTAAGAGTGCATTTGATTCTTTATGTCACATGAAGTGTAGTAAAAGAGCATACACCCCTTAACCCAAACTCATACAAAGCATGAAAAAATATTAATTCCTTCAAACCCTAAGTGATTTTATGAGAAAACTTACTCTAAATCTATAAAATTGACAAAAATGGCCTCTAAAGACCTCTTAAAAGTAACAGACATTCTAAAAACCCAAACTACAAATTTTGAGTTTGTTGGAAAAATTTATAGAGACATACCTATGCACCCCTATCATCGTGTGTGCTCATGTTTCAATGCTGCAATCCCCTACGATGTGTGTAATCCCCTTTGTAAAAATGAAAGACGGTTGAAAGATACAAGTGACGTGTGTGCTCATAGTTCAACGCCTTTGATCATAGTTCAACGTATGCACTCCCCTTTGTAAAAATGGTAGAGTTGAAAATACAAGCTGACTTTGTGTGCTCACAATTCAAATCCTGTGCTCACAGTTCAATGCCTCGCACTCACCTTTGTAAAAATTACGAGTTGAAAATACAAGCTTACATGTGTGCTCACAGTTCAACACCTATGCTCACCTTTATAAAAGTGATAGAGTTAAAAATACAAGCTGATGTGTGTGCTCACAATTTAACGTCTGCACTCACCTTTGTAAAAATAAAAAAATTGAAAATACAAGCTGATGTGTGTGCTCACAATTTAATACCCATGCTCATATATCAACGTCGCGATCACGGTTCAATGCCTACACTCACGGTTCAACGCCTATGCTCCCGGTTCAACGCCTCTTCGCCCCTTCATAGGAAGTGGCCAAAATTCAAGTTTTGACAAGAATTTCTTCAAAAGGTCAAATCTTTGGTATTTTTGGCAATTTTGACAGGGCTTTGCCTCCTTGAATCCTACAAAAAGAAATAAAACACAACTTCTACCACTAATCTAGTTGAAACAACTTTCAAAAATGGAAATTAATCTATAAAACTTTGAAAATTACTCTAAAACTTTGAAATTAATCTAAAACCTTGAGAAACTAATCTAAAAATCTTGAAAGTACTCTAGAAAGCTTAAAATTCCTTGAGAAAGCTTGAAAGTAAACTAGAAAACATGAAATTAATCTAGGAAACTTGAAACTAATCTATAAACTTGAAATACAAATCATCAAACTAAGTTAAAAATATTTTAAAAGTGAATGCAATGGGTTACACAATCAAAAAAGCATTGTTAATTGGCCAAAGTGGTAAGAAATGTTAGTTAATTAGCAAATAGTACTAATTATAATGGAATTGGGAAGAATAAGAGTGATTTGTGTGCATTTTGGCAATAAGATTGCAAAAGTGGAATTTAGGTGTCTACATTTGCCCCTATTTGAGGTGAAGTTAGTGAATTCACTTCAAACATAATAGACACAAGTGTAAAACCGGTAAAGTTTTGAAGACACCCTAAACTTTACAAAGCAAATTACATGACTAAACAAGGAAAGCTAACACCATTTCTATCCATCTAGCCAAGGCTCTAATTCTAGGAATGTAACATTAAGATAGAAGCTTAAAAGAATGCTTAACTAGTATGAAAACAATACAAAATCTAACTAAGAATGCCTACTAATATTCTTGAATTACCTAACATGCGCCTAAATAAACCTAAGTGGGCAATCAAATGGTTATGGTTTCTAATCAAAACAAGGTGAAATGGCCTCTCCCAATGACTACTTGGTCATTTTGGATATCCATCTACTAACCCCATTGAAGGCTTTAAGAAAGGATTAAACTTGGCTATATATCATATTTATTATATGAGATGCAAATCAAAGCATGGTGTAAAATATAAAGGAATGAGGTGCACCCTTTTTATAGTTTTCCTTTTGGGAGAAACTTGTATTTTGGTGCATGTGGGACTAAAAGCCCCAAATTATATTAGAATTGCTAATCATGATTAGGCCTTAACAATAAGAATTAGTGAATTACTAAGTGATTAAGAGGTTTGAAACCTTAATCAACCGCTTAGGGGTAACTAGGAGGCTAGGAGAAGATTTTGAAGCTTGTTGAGACATTGTAGAGGTGAATGGGGTGAGTTTTAGTGGTTGGAAAATGGGTTTGAGTTAATACTAAGGTATTGTTATCCAAAATGTACCCCTTGCTCATTTTTTAGCTAACTCCTTTCATTCTTCCCTCTCTTGTGCCTCAGTCATAATTTTTTACTTTTCAAGCACTCAAAACTTTATGGAAATGGAATCGTTGGATAGAGATCTTTCTCATCTTTCCAGAAAGGTAAAGTTTTCCTCCTAACTCCATGTATTTTTGAAGTTATGGCCCGGCGGAGTTTTTTTGGGAAATTTTCCCCTGAAAGGCCCACAACCAATGAAATGGCACCACGTGTCCAAGGAAGTGGCGGGGTCGAAGGAAAACTTGGTTTTTTTACCAAGTGTTTGGCAAAGTTTTCAAAAGGGATATTTTGCCCCACAGGCCCCATTGGCGAATCAGATTATGCCACATGTCCAGGGGGAAAAATTTGAAAAAATCGACTAAGTGTTAGCGCCATGGAAAATTTCAAAGGAAGGCCCGCCGACCAATCATGTTATGACACGTGTCCTATGGCATCGGACCTTCGAGGGCGGAGGAATGATTTTAATTTTGGCGAAGTGTTTTGGTAAAAGGGAATGGAGAAGTTTTGGCCCGCTGCCCCCACCGACCAATCATATTATGGCACGTGTCCCAGACTGGCGGGAGAGGGGGGAAATTCAAGAAATTTTCCCAAAGAAAAAAGGAAGGAAATTTCAAAGAAAAAAAACCCTCCCAAGTGCGAACCAATTGGATTACGCCACGTGTCCATGTGGTGGTCAAAATACGAAATGCTGCGGGGAAAAGGAAAAGGAAAAAGCCTACAACCAATGGGATTTCACCACGTGTCCAGTTAGAGAAATGGTCAAAAAGCGATGGAAAAATTCAGGAGGAAATGCCCGCGGAAAATCACCACGTTGCCACGTGTCCTCAACTCATCACCCGTGCGTGATTTTTAAAAAAATTCCAATTGCAAAAAGCGGTGGGAAACAATGCACAAAAGACCCATGCCCAATCAAAACGTGCCACGTGGTGCCCAGGACCGATGGAGTGTGGGGATTTTTTGGGAAATTTTCCCAAATGTAAAAAAGTGGAAAATTTAAAAAAATTCACCCGCCAATCCGATTTGGCCTCTGTTTTGCCCTAAAATTTCAAATGGCCATATCTTTCGATCCAGAGCTTGGTTTTTCATGTTCTTTATATAAATCAAAAGCTAGTGAAATTATCTACAAGATTCCAAGTTCATTTTTGTATTTTGATGGAGTTTGGAGAGAGAAAATTGAAAAACGCCTCTGGCACGTGGTCATGGACAGAAATGACGTTTCAACCACCATTTTTAATGAAGAATGGCTCGCATTCTCTCCCATGATGTGAAAAATGTTAGGGGATGGAGTCCGTAAGGATGCCCATGCTTTGTTTTATTACATTTTTGGTTGGTGGTTGAATCTCCCACATTTTCCCACATTTCTCTCTCCTGGGCAATTTTGGTATTGTAAAAGCCGATTTGGCTCATTTAAAAAGTTGTTGAACATTTTTATTCATGGCACGCTCCATCTTTCACCAAAAAAAAGTGATTTTGTGGAAAAATCAGACCTCTTCCAGGAATGCAACATGTTTTCTGTCTCCCAGATGCTGTAATGTATGTATTTTGATATTGAAAATTGACAATGCAAGCTCTGTGAATGAGTTTCAATCCTCTGCTTATGTTGTTTGCTTTCTTTCTGATCTTTCATTACATGTCATCAGTTTGTGCATGAAGTTTTGTTGCATTTCCATGATCTGTGTCAATCTGCAGAAGCAAAAAATGCTCACCACTCCTTTGGTGCATCACCTTATTAGCATTAGTTTCAATTTTGCATTCTCTATCTCTGCCTTCTTTGGAATTTAGAGTAGGATTTTGAATTCAAACCCTCTGCAACTTGCTTGTAATATACCTAATCAGAGGAGTTGAGGAACCAGCCTCTAACCTGGAGATTCCTCTCCCATTTTTCAAGTCCCACACTTGGGGAGAGGATTCAATGTTGTGCAATCACACTAGATGTCCAAAATGTCAAACTAGAAGTCTGATCAACATCCAGGGGTGCTGCTGATTTGCAACAATAGTTTTGGCACCGGTGGGACCTTAGAGGTCTTCATCTTCATTTCAACAAATTGATGTGAATTTTTGCAAGTTTCTTGCTTAAAAGAGCCCTAAATTACACATCTGGCGACTCCAAGGAAGAAGAATCAGCTGGTTTTAGCAGTGTAGACCTGAAAACTCATGAGAAGAATCACCACAAGGTCAAGAGTTGGAGAAGAAGAGGTGTTATTTGAGTATCTGCAGTTATCTCCAAGAAGAAGGCAAAGAGGGAGGAGAATTCAAAGGTCTCCATCTCCACCAAACAAAACTCTCTCAACTCCTCCACCTGGTAGGCCTTTCATTCAATCAAAAAGGGTTCTAAGGGTAATCGAATGTCACAAAACAACCCCTATGTCAATTTCACTGGCAACAACCCACTTTCTCTCAATCCACAAAATTTAATCCTAGTTGCAGCATTGAAGAACATCCCATACTTTACTGGAGAAAATCATACCACTCCTGGTGATCATGTTAAGGATATTGCCAATATTTATGCAATCCATGAGATCAATGAGATGCAAGTTGTTGTCAAACTACTGGCATCTTCATTCAAAGGGAAAGATTTGCAATGGTTCAAGAGTCTTGCGTCAGGTTCTATCCAGCATTGGAACCAACTATGTATAGCCCTCCATGAGTAGTTTGGAGAAAAGGGAGACAACTTGTCCCTTTTGGAACAGCTAACAACCATCAAGAGAGCTCCCAATGAGTAGCTGACTGACTTCAACTTCATATTTCAAATGACTTGGGAGAGAATTCCAGTGGCAGTAAGGCCAACAGCAGAAGGTTCTTTTCTATATTACCTTAAAGCTTTAAATTCTGATATTTCTATGTTAATTCAATCCATGGGAGGCACAACTATCCCTATTGCTTATAGCATTGCCATTAGAGCTGAAAATTATTTGATTCAAGATGGCAAGCTAGCTCCTAGGCCTCCAATGCCACTGTTTCCAAGTTTAGAGAGCCCAAACACTAATCAAACGCCTATTTTAGCCCCTATTCCCACTCCTAGGAATCAGAATTCAAGTGAAGCTTCTACTTCATCTTCTAGTGCCTCAAATGAACTTCAAGAAGTCATGAAGCAATTGAAAAATCTAGGTAATGAGCTAGTTACACTCAAGAGGCAGCAAGCCCAAGGTTTTAGGCCTTCTTTCCAGCCTCAAGCTCAGCCTAATAGGCAGCCATACCAGCCTCAAAGACCACCCAATCTAGTTGCAAATTTAAACCAAGCAAGACCTCCTGCCAACAGACCATTTCAGCCCTATAATCCCAATGCTATATCTAGCCTCTAAGGCATTAGTTCCAGTGCAAAACAACATAGCTCAAGAGTATGATTGGTGTTTCCCATGCAATGAACCTCACAACCAGTCTATGTGTTTCAATGGTGCCTTAAATCAAGCATTAATGGTGACAACTACTGGTGTGGAGGGTGAAGGTAGTCAAGGAAATAACAAACAACAAGAAACATTCCAGCAACAATCAGCTCCAAATGATACTACACTTGTAAACTGGCAGGCAGAGGATTTTTGTGGCATGAATCAAACAATTTCCCAAAGTGTTGCAGCCAACACAAGGTCAAAAAGGAGGAATTTGGGTGAAGAACAGCCATTGGCTCCAAATAATCCACAACCTCCTACTACTCCACAAATTATTGGCAAACAAAATTCAGTTCCAAACACACAAGGGCTGCCTAAAATAGCTCCTAGGCCAACTCAAATGCCAGTTGTTGCTGCCCATATGCAAGGAATGAATGTGCAGGCCAAGGGATAGCAAAGAGATGCTTCATACCCATTCAACATCATTGATTAGATGAAGAAGACAAACGTAAACATATCAATGTGGGAATCACTATCTATCCCAGGCCAAAGAGATTTGCTACAAGCTACCATGAAGGACTGGTCAACTTCAAATCAGCAAGTCCAAATGCAAGAGAAGGTGCTCACAAATGCTACCCACTTCGAGGGGTTTCATGGAGGACAACAAGGTAAAATGTTGAAGCCCCTCCATTCTATGTTTCATTGATCATTGGAAACTAATTAGTACATAATTGCATGATTGATTCCGGGGCAAGTAGTTCAGTAATGCCCAAGAAAATAGTTGATCAGTTGGGAATTCAGTATGAAGTCATATCCAAAGGGGTAGTGCAATTGGATGGGATAGCAGTAACAATAGTTGGAGTGATAAAAAACTTGAGTCTTACTTTGCATGCATGCCCCAACATTGTTGTTTTGCAAGATGTCTCAGTAATAGACCTTCCACCACTCTTTGCCCTATGTCTGTCAAGGGATTTCATAGCCAAGATTGGAGGTTACTTATCTACTGATTTGTCACACATGTTGTTTAGGACAAGATATGGAACCAAGGCCATAATCAAATTTGAACCTATTGCAAACTTTCACATTGAGCCTTACACTCCAAGTCAGATCAATACCAATTGTTCAACGTTTGATCAAGAGGATTATCCAAGCACTGATGAAACTGACACCAAGGTAGGAAGCATCCCAGATCTAACTCTTGATAAATGGGAAGACAAGGTGCATGCTTTTGATCCTTATCAATAAATAGAAGAATCTGATCTAGGATTCTATTGCATGCATGAAGAAAATCATCCTATTCCTAGCATCACCAAGCCAGACCACAAGGATGACAATGATGTATGGCAGTTGTTTTTTGATGGATCAAGGAGTAGACAAGGTGCAGGAGGTGGAGCCATGCTTGTTTCACCTCAAGGAGTTAAGTATTATTCATCTTTTAGATTCCAGTTTGCATGCTCTAATAACAACTGCTGAATATGAATCTTTAATACAAAGATTGCATTGGTCAATCAATGGAGGAATACGAAACTTGCAAGTCTTTTTGTGACGGTGAGTTGATTGTCAACCAAGTTAAGGGGCATCATGTTGTCAAGAATGATCTACTCAAGTGCTATAAAAACAGGGTGTGGGACCTCATTGAAGATTTTGAGGGCTTTGGCATAAAATCCATTCCTAGAAAAGAGAACCAAGTTGCTGATAGGCTTACAGCAGTTGGGGCAGCCTTTGACATTGTTGAAAGCATTCAAAAAGACAAGGTACAACCAAACATCCATGTGATTGTGAGGCCTTCAGTGCCAGACAACAATGTAAGTTGGCAAGTGTTTGAAAATGATCAAGCAAATCATCCATTTTTTGCAAGAAGAGGCTGAGTTCTTAGCTAAAAATTAGGAAAAGTTGGAGCAATAGTATGGTGACCAAGTGGTACAGCTGAGAACCAACAAACTACCAAAGGGACTTATTACTTTGGAGTCCATTTTCAATCCTAATGATCAGTTTAGGAAGGAGAAAGAAAACATCCAAGTCAAGGGAGAAGATTCAGTGTCCATCTTGGTAGAAGAAGGCAAATCACTCCAAGTTGGTAAAGTGACAACTGAGCAAGAAAGGTATGAGTTCATACAACTTTGTCAAGAATTCCCTGATGTGTTTTCTTGGAGCTATGAATATTTGAAAGGTTTCAATCCCAAGTTAGCTCAATACACCATTGAATTAGATCCAAGTATTAGACCCATCAGACAAAAATAAAGGCCAATCAATCCACACATGGAGCCTCTCATGAGAAAGGAATTGAATAAGTTGATAGAATCAAGAATCATATTCCCTATCAAGCATTCTAGTTGGGTGGCCAAATTGGTTCCAGTTAGAAATAAGAGTGGGGAAATCAGATTGTGTGTTGACTTCAAAGATTTGAATAGAGCATATCTCAAGGATCATTATCCACTTCCTTCTATGGAGCAGATTTTACAGTTGTTCTTTGGCTCTAGAGGTTTTCATTACTTGATGGCTATTCAGTGGTATAATCAGATTATGGTGAAAGAAGAGGATTAGTTCAAGATAACCTTTACAACCAAAAGGGGAACTTATGCATACAGGAAAATGCCATTTGTGTTATCCAATGCTGGAGCTACTTTCCAAAGAGCAATACACATGGCATTCAAGGGTTTGATTAACAACATTATGCTGATATATCTTGATGAAATCATTGTTTTTTCAAAAAATGTAGCACACCACCTCTTTCATTTGAGACAAGTGTTCCAAAGGTGCGTAAGATTCGGAGTATCCTTGAATCCTAAAAAGTGTATTTTTCTAGCCCATGAAGGAAAAATACTTGGCCACATTGTCTCCAAAGAAGGATTAACAATTGATCTAGAAAGAGTTGAAGCCATAAGAGCACTACCATTGCCAAGCCACAAGAAGGCCCTTCAAAGTTTCTTGGGAGAATAAATTTCATTTGGAGGTTTGTCCCAAATTTTGCAACCCTAGTCAATCCTATCACCAAGATGTTAAAGAAAAAAATGGCTTTCAAATGGACAACGTAAGGCAAGGAAAGTTTTGAAGAAATCAAAGAGGCCATCTCTCAAGCCCCAACTCTTATTAACCCAGATTTCTCCAAGGATTTCATCCTCTATGCATTTGGGGGTGATGATACTATTTCTACAATTTTGGTACAGCAGAACAAAGACAATGATGAGCAGCCAATTACTTTCTTCACCAATCACGGAGGACTATGAGGTGAGGTATTCCTTCATTGAGAAGCATGTTCTTGCAGTAATCAGAGCTTGAAGAAATTCAAGCATCTAGTCTCAAACAACAAGGTTCAATTGTTGGTTTCTCATGTGGGAGTTAAAGACTTCCTCCTCAACAAAGACTTGAATGAAAAGAGAGCAGGTTAGATTACTCATGTCATGGAGTATGACATTGAGATCAAATTCACCAAGTTAGTTAGAGGAAAAGGATTGTGTGAGTAGCTGATTTTGAGCAAACAAAAGGAAGCATGCAATGAGAAGGAGGCTATTTTGGCGTTGCAAGACAGCCATGAGCAAGGAAGCACTCAAGAGGAAAATGATGGTGTCCTCACTCCTTGCTGGACCCAAGACATAATGCACTTCCTAAACATAGGTCTATGCCCTCTAGAGATGAACAAGACCAAAAGAAGACACTTCAAATTGCAAGCTGTCCCATATGCCCTTGTTGATGGTGTTTTGTTCAAAAGGGATGTAAATGGAGTGTTGCTGACATGCATTAGCACAAATCAGATTCATAGGGTGTTGCAAGAGTTCCATAGTGGATTAACTGGTGGTCATTTTTCACCAAGAGTGACAGCTCTAAAGATCATGAGGGCTAGCTATTACTGGCCCAAGATTTTTAGTGATTGTTATGCATGTATCAAGAGGTGCAAGAATTGTGCCTTCTTCACGGGTAAAGAGAGGATAGCTGCCCTTCCATTGCATCTAATTTCAGTTGACTAGCCATTCATGCAATGGGGTTTGGACTTCATTGGAGTCATTAATCCCATTTCAAGCCAAGGGCACAAATGGATTTTAACAGCCACAAATTACTTCACCAAGTGGTTTAAAGCAATAGCACTCAAGGAAGTAAGTGAATCTAGCATCCTGGACTTTTATGAGGGAATAGAAACCAAATTTGGCATACCTGCTACAATAATATCATATAATGCATTGGCATTCATTGGGTCCAAGGTGACTGAATGGGCTATCAAGAATGGGATCTACCTAAGCACTTCATCAAACTATTACCCTTAGGGTAATGGCCAGGCTGAATCTACAAATAAGAACTTGTTAAGAATCATTAGGAGGACCCTTGATGAAAATCAGAGATCTTGGCATACTAAGTTGAAATCAGCCTTATGGGCTGATAGGATAACTCCTAAAAGATCTACAGGTAACTCCCCATTCAAGCTTGTTTATGGAAGAGAGGCAATTTTTCCCATGTCACTTGAGTTGCCAACATTGGAACTCATGAAACAGTTGGAGTTGTTGGAGTTTGAGCCCATGGAAGTCAGATATGCAGAATTGATGGAGCTCCAAGAAGTTAGAAATCAGGCATCCCAAGCAATGGAGAAGGATCAAGCCTTGATCAAGAAGACCTTTGATAGGAAGGCCAAGAATAGATCTTTCCAAGTTGGAGATCTAGTGTTAAAATGGGATGCAGACAGAGAAAAATCGGAAAGCATTCAAAATTTGATGCCATTTGGAGTGGCCCATATATGGTCATAAAGTGTAAGGACAACAATGCTTTCCAATTGTCTTCATTGGATGGCAAAGAACTGTAGATTCCAGTCAATGGAATCCATCTAAAGCATTTTTATTGAAGGGAACTCTCCACCTTGTACATATTAGCTTAGATTTTCATTCCTCCAAGTGCTTGTGCACATTGTTTTGCTGTAGATTAGTTTTTCTTTCCCTAAGTGCTTTGGCATAGGCTTGCTTGTCCACTGAAATGTGTCTTGTAGGCTTTGCTCCAATCAGATGATGTTCCACCTTCCATCTTCCTCCTTGCAGTGTTCTATTCAGTTGGGGTACCAAACAAAGAATTTGATGACTCCATTCCCAATGGATTGCTTCGTAACCCAGTAACTTCATCCAACAGGGTAGATGACCCCTCTGAGTCACCAAAATTGTTATCCAAAATGTACCCCTTGCTCATTTTGTAGCAAACTCCTTTCATTCTTCCCTCTCTTGTGCCTTAGTCATAATTTTTTACTTTTTAGGCACTCAAAAATTTCTGGAAATGGCACCGTTGGATAGATCTCTTTCTCAGCTTTCTAGAAAGGTAAAGTTTTCCTCCTAACTCCATGTATTTTTGAAGTTATGGCCCAGCAGAGTTTTTGTGGGAAATTTTCCCCTGAAAGGCCTGCAACCAATGAAATGGTGCCACGTGTCCAAGGAAGTGGCGGGGTTGGAGGAAAACTTGGTTTTTTTACCAAGTGTTTGGAAAAATTTTCAAAAGGGATATTTTGCCCCGCAGCCCATCGGTGAATCAGATTATGCCACGTGTTCGGGGGAAAAAATTGAAAAATTGACTAAGTGTTAGCGCCATGGAAAATTTCAAAAGGAAGGCCCACCAACCAATCATGTTACGACATGTGTCCTATGGCATCGGACCTTTGGAGGGTGGAGGAAAGATTGGAATTTTGGTGAAGTGTTTTGGTAAAAGGGAATGGAGAAGTTTTGGCCACTGCCCCCACAAACCAATCATATTATGCCACATGTCCCGGACCAGCGGGAGAGGGAGAAATTTGGGAAATTTTCCCAAAGGAAAAAGGAATGAAATTTTAAAGGAAAAAATCACCCCCAAGCGCGAACGAATTGGATTGTGCCACGTGTTCATGTGGCGGTAAAAATACAGGAAAAAGGAAAAGGAAAAATCCCGCAACCAATGGGGTTTTGCCATGTGTCCAGGTCAGAGAAACGGTCAAAAATCGATGGAAAAATTTAGGAGGAAATGCGCGTGGTGAATCACCTACTGTCGTGTGTCCTCAACCCATCGGCCTAGCAGAGATTTTTTGGAAAATTTTCCAATGGCGAAAAGCGGTGGAAACAATGCGCGAAGGCCCGTGCCCAATCAAAACGTGCCACTTGGTGCCCGGACCAGCGGAGCGTGTGGATTTTTGGAAATTTTCCCAAATGCAAAAAAGTGGAAAATTTAAAAAATTTCGCCCGCCAATCCGATTTGGCCCCATTTTTCCCTAAAATTTCAAACGGCCATATCTTTCGATCCGGTTTCGGTTTTCGCGGTCTTTATATCAATGGAAAGCTGGTGAAATTATCTACAAGATTATGGGGTATTTTTGTATTTTGATGGATTTTAGAGAGAGAAAATTAAAAAAACACCTTTGGCACGTGGTCATGGATAGAAATGACGTTTTAACCACCATTTTTAATAAAGAATGGCTCGTATTCTCTCCCAGCATGGTGAAAAATGTCAGGAGATGGGTCTGTAAGGATGCCCATGTTGTTTTATTGCATTTTTGGTTGGTGGTTGAATCTCTCCCATGTTTTCCCACATTCTCTCTCTCACAGGGCATTTACGGCATTAAAGCGATTTAGCTCATTTAAAAAGTTGAACATTTTTATGCATGGAAGGCTCCCTCTTTCACAAAAAAGTGATTTTGTGGAAAAATCAGACCTCTTCCAGGACTGCAACATGTTTTCTATCTCCCAGATGCTGTAATGTATGTATTTTGATATTGAAAAATGACAATGCAAGCTCTGTGAATGAGTTTCAATCCTCTGCTTATGTTGTTTTCTTTCTTTCTGATATTTCATTACATGTCATTAGTTTGTGCATGAAGTTTTGTTGCATTTCCATGATCTGTGTCAATCTCCTGAAGCAAAAAATGCTCACCACTCCTTTGGTGCATCACCTTATTAGCATTAGTTTCAATTTTACATTCTTTATCTCTACCTTCTTTGGAATTTAGAGTAGGATTTTGAATTCAAAACCTCTACAACTTGCTTGTAATATACCTAATCGAGAGGAGTTGAGGAGCTAGCCTCTAACTTGGAAATTCCTCTCCCATTTCTCAAGTCCCACACTTGGGGAGAGGATTCAATGTTGTGCAATCACATTGGATGTTCAAAATGTCAAACTAGAAGATTGATCAACATCCGTGGGTGCTTGTTGATTTGCAACAACATGTATATTGAGAAAAACAAGGGAAAAGTAGGCTTAATTAGCTAATAAACACTAATTGTCTATTTTGAAGAGGATTTTGACTTACAATTTGTTGTAAAGTGGCATCCACGAATGCAAAAGGGGTTACACAATCAACAAAGCATTTTTAATTTGCCAAAGTAGTAAGAAACATTACTTAATTAGAAAAAATACTAATTATAATGGAAATGTGAAGAATATGTTACAAATATATTGTGACATTATTAATAAATTGTAATATTATTAATAATGAGTTTATAGAACTCATATTAATAATATAGTTGTAATAGTTACGTGAGTGTGAGATATTAATATTGTGATATTAATATCATATTTGCATGTACGTGAGTTAATCTCAAAGCATTAGAATAGGGATATCGGATGATAGAAAGATATGTGGGATAGATGAGAGATTCTAGCAACGGTTGAGAGGTATAGGGGATTGGTGATTGATGTTGACTCCTTGTATTAAGGATAACATCCGATATATAATTTAAACTCCATCTATGTAAATGTATCGGAATGAATTAATAAGAAGATAATTATTCCATGAATAATAATATTGAGTTTTCATGTGTAAAAATGATCCAAAATTATTAGAATAACGATAATTTGTGTGTATTTTGGCATTAAGATTGCAAAAGTGGAATTTAGGTGTCTACACTTAGTTTCCATGTGTGGTAATTATGTATTGTTAATGTCTCAACATAAGTAGATAAATATGACATCCTCAAAAAATCACCAAAAGAAATGCAAGAACCAAGCAATGCAACAAGAGCCCCCGATTTTGGCACTTTATAATGATTGCATGTTACAATATGATAGTTTATAATTATAGTTCAATTCTTAATATAAATATTTCCAATGGAAAGAGTATGAAAAAACAAGTGCTTTTGCAAAAAATGGCACCCAAAACCAATTTGCGAGATCAAAATATACAAGCTTTAAAATTTTATGCTTTATTATTTATTTTAGTTGCCACTAAAACAAAATAAAATGCTCTTGCCTTCATCACACAAATAAAATTAAATGGGGTTGGAGTTAATCACCTACTAGTAGGAATCACAAACTTAAGCCCTTATATGACTATACCATATGACCATGGGGTAAGGATTTAAATGGGTGTTTAGGGTTTTACCACCTTTTGGATCCAATGGAAGGATTTTTTTGCATAAAAGCATACACAACAACAAAATATAGACAAATTCTGAATATATGCATATACAAAAATAATGTTTGCAAAATGAAACTTTCATACATATGTCAACATCTTCTTCTCTGATACCATAAAAGGAATGATAACCAGATCTTACCAAGCCAAGAACTCATATGCTAATCAAACAACATGATCTATAAGATGAAAGCAATTTTCCGAATAACTTTACAAAAAAGTGAGTAGCAATATCATATATTATTATGGAACTCAATGAAATACAATGAGAATGAGCCTTGCTTATATAGGCAAGGAATAACAATCTAAGAACCAATCACATTCATAGATCAAACCATAAATCAAGGAAATAAATATACCTAACTAGATAATATTCCCCTAATATCTAAATAAAATAAAATAAATATCCACACGCATAAGTGGGTGACGATAAATACAATAAAGGTAAATAAAGAACCTAGGTGAACATGAGTTAAGGTAAATACCTACTCTAACAAATCTATGGTGCCACATGTAAAACCAATGTCCAGTGGGCTATTGTAGAGTCTCTAATGATTGAAACATTGGCAAAAAGAGAAGAAACCCGTTGAAACCATATGGAATTTAGTAGTGGATTCCATTCCAACATGTAGCCAACACCCCAATCCATAAACAATAGAATTTCATCGACACGAGTAGGGGAGGTTACAAAGACAGGGCCATGGATTGTAAACTGGGAGGAGTTAGCATGGGTGTATAAAATCCATCATGTGGATGATGTCCATTTTGACATTTAATTGTGAAATCAATCAAGATTCCATGAATTAATTATGTAACTTGTATATGTTAGAGGATCTGGAGGGAATCCGTAAGGACAAAGCGTTACACTCAACCACAAAATAATGTAGTTTCAAGATCGAAGCAAGAAATCACCCATGAGAGCAATGTGCATGCAATAAGGGAAAAATGGCTCAAATCCCATACATCATTCCATTCCCCTATATTTCTCAAGATGAAAGGGTCTACATATAGTAGTGGGGTGTGTAACTCCCCACAAATGTAGCCATCAAGAGGTGGGAGTTACATTCCCGGAATAGCCGGTCAAATGTAACTCCTATGACGTGTGTAAGGCCATAATGACACCCTAGGACACCTAAGCATGGTAAATCACCTATGTGGAGGAATCCTATGTAATTAAAATATATGCATGGTAAATATCCTACAAAACACCCCAGTGAAGCATAGGTTAGGTGGACACATAGATGAAAACAAGGAGAAGTGGGTCCCGAAAACAAGCACGATGAGGTACCCACGTCTGATAAACTCGAAAAGTGGAGTAACAGAAGAAAAAACCCAAAGTGGGAAAAAATCCCCCAAAAGAGAAAAAAAGTTCACTCTCTAATCGAAGAAAGATGCCAAAGATGGGTCTGCCATAGATGAGCTTGTAAATGTACCCATGTATAAAGAGGCAATCTCTCGAAAGAAGAAGAAGAGTGAGATGAGAGGAATGCGAGAAGATGTCATGGAAAAATCTAAACTCTGCAGCTCTTGATCAAGAAAATACACCCACACCTAATTGTGTCTACCCCTTAGGAAGGACGAAATGACGTGATGGAAATGTGCCCACTCTATGAAGGAATCTAAAGGAAGTAACATGAAGAACTCTGAGTATGGTCCATGAAAGTGTGACATAGGTCTAGCAAATGAGCGAAGGAACCAAAGGTAATTTCATGAGTGCGAGAATGCAGAGTATGAAGGGTGAACACTTGTAGAAAGGATGTCCAACTGATGTGAAGGAAACAAAACATCCCCCACGATAGAAAAAATATCCAAAAGCAAGGGTGGATCAATGAAGGTCTCTAGAAAACTGGAAGTGGTAAGAGTCCCAGAAGGGGCACTCACAAAAACGAAGATGATGAACTCCTCTTAAATACCTGTAGATGGATGGGAGCCTATAGTACATCACAAGTGTACTCTGTGAAAAGAAGACTAAGGTCAAGCAGATACTCGTCCCAATGAGGGGGCTCAACAAATAGAATAGCAATGTAAGATAGGTATGCGCCATCTAATGAAGGTAGAGGAGTCAAATAGGCCTCACACACCGAAGGTGGAAAAGAGGTAGGTGTGATGATTGTATGAGGTCAGTATAGAGACTGCTCAATATCTAATGAGATGTGGGATGTGTCAACACTCTCTAGAATAGTGAGAGAAGGAGGAGAAGAGTCCTCTATAGTACTCTCGACATCAGAGATGGGTTCACAGTCCTCATCATCAAAAGTAGAACCAAGCGATTTTGTGTCAGTGGAACTGTCATCACATGAAGAAATAGAAGAGACAACTAAATCAACAACAAAAACAAAAATGAAAGTATGTGAAGAGTCTCCATAGAGGGAATCAAGAATTCCCCAAACATGGTGGGGTGGATCTAAGTCTACCAAGTGAAACCAGAGAGATGTGGAGATATGTATCATCAAGTGACCACAAACATGGTCGTAAGTGTTGAGAAAGTCGTCAAGATGACAATGATTAGTGGGTGCAGGAACTGGCCCAAGCAAGAAGTGTGAAAGACCCTCGTAGGTGAAGTAACGTTCCATAGAAGCACGCTAAACTAAATAGTTCCCTCTCCCAAGAAGAAGTGGTAGAGGTTGTAAGGTGATCCTATGATGCTCAAGTCTGGAAAGAACACCCTCCATGATGCATAATCAAAATTGCAAGGTGCACAAATGCAAGACATCAAACTCAGCCAATAATGTGTCTACGTGTAATACAAGGCCCCAGAATGTGACACTTTATAAATTATTTAATTTACAAAATTGACAATTTCATCACGTAATGCGTGAAAAATCATTCAAATTTAACTAAAGAAGTGCTCAAAACTTGGCGTGAGTCAAAAGTTATTGCAAGAAAATGATCCCAAGTGATGGAAAATGCCAATAAGACTTGCAAATGGATTAAAAAAGTGCCCAAAATGGGTGCAAGGGGTGTCATGTGGTACTCATTAGAAATGGCATCAAATTTTAGGCAGGGTTTGTTTTACTTGCGATGGGGATTAGCCTCCCGCCAATCTGGACTTTGCCCTCCATCTTCGACACTCAAATGAAGGACATTAAATATAAGCAAAATAGGTCCCAAAAAAATATTACAATGCCAAAATAAGAATGTTTTTTTCTTAAAACATTAAAAACATGATTTTTTTAAGCTCCAAACAAGTCTAAAAGGGAATGGGATGGAGAGGAGTGGCTTGGTCAAAGAGACCAGGATTGTAAGACTTTGAAACGACTAGGTAGATGCCAATATATGGATATTCTAAGTGTTGTGGCATCCATGTGGAGTTTCTGCAAGGCAAGGATAGTTAAAATGGTGGATAAGAGGAACTAAAGGTTCTTACGCATGCCAAAAAAAGAACAAGCAACGAGCCCGAGAAGACACAGGGTAGAAGCCAACAAAGCTAATATCCAAGGGTCTCAAATTGATGCATGAGCCAGAAATCTGGGAAACAACAAGAATGATGCACAAACTGGTTTCCAGCGCAGAGGAATACCTAGCAACCAATTTCCAATACAAAGAGGAATAATTTGGAATAAGTTGGTTTCCAATGCAGACATGATTAAGGTGGAATGTAGAACCGCACTGAGTACATGCACAGAGAAGGGATCTCAGAAAGGTATGAAGCCACCAATTTGAGCCCATAATGCACAAGGCTTGAACCAAACACTCAACACTCGATGAATGCCAAATTGAAACAACAAAGATCTGGAGGGAATTCATGAGCATCAAAATGTTGCACTCAACCGAAAAATGATGTAGCTTCAAAATCAAAGCAAGAAATCACACATGAGAGTAATTTGCATGTATTAAGGGAAAAATGGCTCAAATCCCATACATCATTCCATTTCCCTTTATTGCTCAATATGAAAGGGTGTACATATAGTAGTGGGGTGTGTAACTCCCCACAAATATAGTCGTCGAAGAGGTGAGAGTTACATTCCTAGAATGGCTGGTCAAATGTAACTCATATGAAGTGTGTAAGGCCATAATGACACCCTAGGACACCTAAGCATGGTGAATCACCTATGTGGAGGAATCCCATGTACTTAAAATATATGCATGGTAAATATCCTACACCAACATTATCAACATGGAACCGCTAACTTTCTTTTGAAGTCATATAACATTGTTTTTTTCACTAAATTGGTTTAAATTTGACAAACAAACATGCATGTTGGGAGTGTATTTGGAGTGTTCTGTTTATTGTAAAAAAAATTATTTTATATTTGAGTCCTTTATTATGAAAATCATATTTTGTTAGGGATCTTTACTTGAGTAAACTCAAATATGGCACATGTACCAACACTTGGATCAAGAAGAAAGGAGGATGCAAGACTACTATCACTCAACCCATTGTAAATGCTTCCCTCTACTTTGATAACACCTCCACCATTACTATACTCAACACTTATTATATCCAAAGTGACATTTCCATTCAAGGGGTATCAAATGTAATCATGTTTATTGAAACTAAAATTTCCCACTAAAGGCTACCATTCATGATATAAGTACTGCAAATGTATATATGTCTCATTATGTGCACATAGATATACATGTATTTGATGTTGTGAAATATGATTTGCAGCTTTAAATGTATGAAACTATAAAATAATTAAATGTACACATCACATTCCAATGTAATGTTTCATATATATTCCTACACTACCGCTATCAATCACACACATTATCAACTATACGTTAATTTTTTTCAAAGAATACACCAACCAAACAACCGATGCACAAATCACACAATAAACCCGAATTAAATGCATACAACATCAACTATAAAATAAATTAACTATAGAAAATGATATCAAATTTATTCATGTAATTTTTTTAACAAGTGTGAAATATAGAAACAACCTTAAAATTAAGTGGCCCATCTATATTTCTACACTTACAAAATCAATCACACCCCTTATCAACATCAACTACAAAAGTAATAATTATACCTCTAAATCAAATAACATATACCATTCGCGTTCACATTGCATGAAACACATGCGATTACTAGTATAGATATGCTAGTTATACTTATTGAGTAAGTTTATATCTATAAATATCAACATATCTGGTCTATCTTCTTCTTATAAATAGAATTAACATAAAATTAATTACAATAATAAAATTACACATTAAATTATAATAAATAGAATTCACATGTAACTAATTACACTTGGCTTTGAATAAACATATATCCATATATATAAATAATGAAATTAACATATCCAACTAATTACATTCACTAAATAAGTGTATATCTATAACAAACCTCCATACCCTAATAGAATCAACCACCCTTACCGACTTATTTTTTTTATTCATTGGTAGATGTCCACCTTTGAAGATGCTCTTGCTGGAAAGTGTCAAATTAAGATAGCTCCAATATTTGTTATCTTACTATATTTTAGGTGTTTTAAAGGTTGCGAGATTTTCGATATTTTTCTACACTAATAGATATTTATTATCCTAGATATTTATCAATAAATCCTAGATATTTACTTTAATGGCTCCTCCAAATCAAATAGTCCGTTAAATGACCAATCCATGGCTAGAATGCATACAAATCTAGCATTCATGCCTAACAAGGGAAATCATGGAATTACGATTTTTTTACAAGATTATTTTTAAAGGAATGAGGGGAAAGCAAAGGAATACAAGCTGGAGAAAGGGGTGAACTGCTATAAAAAAAATCATTACCGTCATGTATTCAAGATCCTTTCATGCCCTAGGTAATTTCTTAGGGTGAATGATGGGTGGGACACCAAAAAGAACTCCTCTCAAATAGCATATACAAGTATGAAGCATATAATATATTTATTTTGGATTGTTAGAATCAAGATTTATGAAATCCATTAGTCTCAATTAAAAGATGTATTGGAAATCTTAGCTACACACAAATCAATCTCCATTTGTAGTTAGACAATGTTGTATAAGTCTAAATTAGAGACTAGTAAAGTGGCTCATCACTTGAAAAACATAGAAGCTAGTACCTTAAAATAGTCTAAAGTCTTTATTTATGAAGCTACATAGAATTTGATCTTATTAGCTATGAAGAATCGCTGAATGAAATCCCAATTTGATGGTGAGAGGGATGGTCAACCTAAATTTCAAATTCTATTAGTGGTGCTACTGCGTGCTTAGAAATCATTTTGTGAGTCATTTACGAGTTGATGGATGCTACAGGGCTCCTCCCCTAGCATTAAAGTTTCATTTCCACTATTTTTCATAACTACTAACACGAGTAACAACCATAACATGATGGTAGCTTTTACATATTTTTCCATGGCGTAAAACCACGATTCATAGAAAAAGATGATTTTTTTTTTCAATCACTAAATAGGGTTTGTAGAAGGATTGAATATAGGAAAGAGGAGACTGGTGGGGCGATGTAAATAATTACAAGCACTTTTCGTTTGTTTACTACCATGAAAAATGACATGTAACGTATCAATTTTTGGTTTAAATGTTTAAAATGACAAAATTAGGATGGAGAGACATTGTAGCAAATGTCATTTTCATCGTTGTATAGGAAAATGACTTAGGACACTCTTTTTTAATAAATTATGATGATGCAAACCAATAGTTTTCCTATGGCAAAGTCAAGAAAAAAACCTTTTAATCTTTTATTGTATGTGTTGTTAAAAATTACACTATAACTGTTTTCAAAATATTGGGTGGGTGGGCAAGCAAGTAGTGAGTCATAGGAAGGGAGTACTCTCCAAAATTGCCTAAGGTACTCAAAAACCTTAATTTGGTACTACATGTATTAAGTTGGGTACTACACCATCCATTGAAGGTGAATCAACATGAAGAGAAGGAAGTTGCGAATAAGATTGTGACTACAAAAAATAAATAGCTAATCGATCATAAATATAATTTCTCCACGAATTTTCTTAAAATGATGGAGAACACATATTTCCCTAAACAAATGAAAAATTAAATTAAACACCAATTACCTTCTATTTGCAATAGAACAAACAAAACAATTTAATAATGACATCATTGTTCTTCCCAAATTCCATTGGGAAAAGCTTCAACTTTTTTGTGTACTCCTGGATTAAATATAGTCTTAGAAAATGACATCTACTATATAAAATCATTATTGATTTTAATAAATTTGTGATTTCAATATATATGTGTGTGTGGATTCTCTGGCGTAATTTGCAACGATTGTGCAATTGCTAATTATGCCAAAAGGCATCCTTCAGTTGGGTTGAGGGTGAGCTACCTCTGACAGAGTGCAGGAGAATCAACGGGTGATATGGGAGGGCAAAATATGTTGAGTACGGGTGCTTCATAGCCACTGGATGGAGTGGGGTGGAAACCCTAGGATAGAGAAGAGGGCGGTTGTGCCGAGATGCAGAGGAGAGAGGATGCGGAGGTCAGGATAGTGACCAGGACAAAGCAGAACCGAGGAGAGCATGCGCCTATGCTTGAAGTGCATATTGTAGAAAAATGATATTAAAACCGTAATGCATTGTCTGGGGGAGTTAATGTTTCATGAATGTGAAATTTCTGCTGCACGGTACCTATTAAGGGTTTGGTGTTGTTTTTGCAGGGTGTACGTGGAAGCAGGGCTACGTCAAAGGGGAGGGGGCGTCGGTCAGAATATGTGCAGAAGAGGAAACTAGAAATGCAGAAAGGAAGGTAGTGACTAGATTTCTGCACACGTACCTTTAAATATTTGTGTGAAGACTAAATTTTGTTTCTTTTTCCAGGGTGTCACCGTAATTCTGCTTGTTTCGTGGGTAAGTTTTCATTTCTTATTTCTTTTGTGAATGCAAAAAAATGTTCCCGGATGGTAGGATAACTTTTTTTTCCTTGTCATGGGTTTTACCAGTTTTATCTGCATGCTTCAGAGGCCTATTTGGAGGTGGCGGAAGGCATATACCATCCTCTCGGGGTCTGTGGGGAGTTATGTGTGCGCAGATGTATGTTTCTGGGTTTCTTGTTGTCCTTGTTTTATTCTACCTTTCGTGGGCAAGAGATTGGGTATTTTCAGTGTAGTTTTATTTGTTTTTTGTTGTCTTCTTTCTTACTGAAGTCGAGGCTTCTACCTCCTTAGTTTAGGTCTCCACCGACAATGGTGATCAATGGTTGAACCACTTTGTCAGTCACAGTAGAGTTCATTATTCTTTATTACTTGGTGAAAGGATCAACATTGTGTGCGTATAAGTCCTGTTGATCTTACATTGATTTCTTTCCAATAAGAGCATATTTATTCTTGCCATCAAAGGGACATGTGCAAACTTGGGGGTGGGAGATGCAGATTGAATTATTTATCCATTAGTTCTTTTTTATTTCCAGGCGCTGTTGTCATCTCTTCATCTCAGATATCGTGTAAGTTGATATGTTCAGCAAGCGATGTGCCATAAGGATTCAGTTCAATTAATTATTTTGATTTGTCCTAATTTATTTAGCAGGAATGTATAGGGGCTTTGTAAACGGTCATTATTAAGACCCTCAAATATGTTTTGCATTGATGCAGCACTTGTTATTTAATATGTAATTACAGAAATTACGGTTGTTCTTTTGTGATTTCCAATAATGTGCAAATGAATTTGTATAAGGTTGTCCTTGAATATATCTTCCTTAGTATGTATCATTGACTCCTGGTTTTCTTGTTTTTTCTTTTCATTTCCTTATGAAAAAACCATATTGGCTTGTTTCTTTTGGTTTGTTGTATATTTTTTATTCATTAAGATGTATATTTATTTTTAACTATTATTTTTATTAGTATTTTA
Organism: Taxus wallichiana var. yunnanensis; assembly: GCA_018340775.1. Classification (NCBI taxonomy): domain Eukaryota; kingdom Viridiplantae; phylum Streptophyta; class Pinopsida; order Cupressales; family Taxaceae; genus Taxus; species Taxus wallichiana. The sequence continues at coordinate 1,041,204,851 of CM031240.1, read as the reverse complement.
TAGTGGCAGGCCCTATTTAACATACATATTAATGTGACCTCATTTCATTAAACATAATGTCTCCAACGAGTGTTGGTGTCCATTATAGATCAAGAATTTCACGCTTGTTACCTGTCCAAGTTAATGTACCAAACTAAACACAAAAACCTTGAAAAACTCAAATGAAATCAATACCTGATAGATAAGACAAGATCCGAATATGTAGATGGAAAAGAAATCCGATGTAGACAAGACGGGCGCACACAAGCAATCCTGCAAAGTAGATCCAAGAAACCTGTGAGACACAGATGCTTGATAGAAAAAGACAACGTTAAAAGATATTTGGGTGGACTACGCCCGAAAAGTGGGTCCGGATGTCAGTCCACGTTTTCAATTAAGGAAAGAAGCATACATGATAAAATATGTAAGTAAATGTCTAGATTTTGATTAAAAATGATAGACATAATGTAAACAGCAGACAAAAACCAATAGAAAACGGGAAAGTGTGAAAAACAATGTTGGATTTGTGTTCCCTGAATTATTTTACCTATCTGCAGTAGATCGGCGTCGATTAGGAAAATCGTCGACTGAGATAGGTTGGCATCGACTAGAGAGAATCGGCATCGACTAGGTACGGTCGGCATCGACTAGGGAAAATTACAAGAAGATTGAGAAACAAACAATGGAAGCTAGATCGTCGATCTCCGCTGGATCTGCAAGAGCCGTAGGGATACTGACAAAGCTCCACCTTCACTGGATGTAGGAATAGAGTCACCAAGAGATCAATGGAGGCTCACGATGTCGATGTGGTAGGAGCAGAGTAACGGTACTCCTCTCAGGGATTGATTTGGACAGAATTTTCTTTTGCTTGATAGATAATGCTCAGACTTGATGCTCAAAACTCTCTATCGTTCTTTCTGTCTAACCAGAACTGAATTCTAGCCTTGTATTTGTAATCGGCACCGACCGAGATGAAATCGGTGCCACTCCAAAAATCGGCGATCGGCCCGAGTCTTGGTCGGCGCCGATCAGGGAACAGACTCCCGAAATGGCCAAAAGGGGTGATTTTTGGAAAGATGAAAGTGATCCTTCCACCTCAAATACGGGAATATCCCACTGCACGGTTTTGGAGGAGGATAAATAGGGGGGATAGATGGATAAAATAGATATGGGAGGTTAGGATCTGATATGGGGTTATGGGTAGATAAGTGGTTAAGATATATGTAAAAAGTATAATTAAATAGTTAATATTTAATTATCTATGGGTAAAACATAATGGGGTGAAATAAACTTAGGATAGATGTTTAAATAAAATATTAAATAATACCCTAAGGGAGAAGTGGTGATATAAACATGCCCCAGGTTACCCGAGAAGGCAAACGCACACGGGGGACACTAAATTGGATAACCAATTTTAGGTGTCTACATTTTTCCCCTTTTTGTCAAGTAACTTGTGATAAGCAAAGTTGCAAGACAAAACCAAGGATTTGGAAGAAAAGAACAAAAAGTGATGATGTGATCCCGCTTGAGCTAGGGATGGGATGGGCCCCAAAAGAGAAACCGATCCCAAGTTTGAAAAATGTAGATGAAAACGCAGGATGCCCTAGCTAGATGCTTGGAATAGATCTGATCATTAATGACGCACAAAAATAATAAAAGGCAAAGCAACCTAAGGAACTCACATTGGTAGGGTAGACAAGACGGCTTTCACATGAGACGACATTAGTACCTACAGACCCGTGAGTGTAAGGAGGCTGCAAAAATAGTAGCACCTAAAGAGAGACACATTGATAGGGACAACCAAACGGTTTGTGAAGCACAACATTAGTGCTTACAAACCCATTATCTTTAAGCTGCCAAAAATGTGAGTGCCCCATGTACAGGGAACAGACTCGAAATGGGTGACAATATTGAAAGTATGTGCCAAAACGCAACACTTAGGGCATAATAATGACCAGATAAATAAGCCAAACATCAACACTATGGCAAGAAGATTAGGAGATGGAAGAAAGCAAGGTGAAGAAGAAAAAGTGCAACCAATTGGCAATGACCATAAAAATTGGTGCGGTGCCACCATAAAAATCATGGCACCGACCATACGAGCCCATATAAATATGCGAAAGGAAAACATGAACAATTTATTTAGACTGCGACGATTGATTTAGAGAGAGTCAAAAACTGATTTTGAGCAACATGGAAGCCTCTGGGAGTAGTCAAAAGCGAAAGAGGACATGACCTGGGGTAAGTGGATCCTCCTTAATCTCATGTACATGTTTACCGTTAAATAGCACACTAGAATGCAATTTTTTTAAGAGAAAAGGGAAATAAGTGGGAAGCAAGAGTGTTTTTGACACTCTACCTTCTAATCGGTGTTGATTGGAAAAATCGACGTCGATTAGATTAAATCGGCGCCGATTAACTTTTAATCGACGCTTGACTAGGTTGATCAACGCCAATTTAATTAAATCGACGCGATTGGACCGAATATACTTGATAAGATGATAGAATGTGTTTTTTTTTATGTTCTGATTTGGATAGATGGGAAGCTAACATTGCTCTTGACGTCGTGGACGTAGGTATGAGAGGCATTACACATACAGGATGCTATTCCCAAGCTTCTAGAGGCCATTCTCCTCGATGTGACTAACACAGATTGGCGCCACCTCGAGTTAGCTGGGCTCAAGGGCTTTCGGTACTACCAATAGGTGCCTCGAGATGTAGAGCTGATGTGAGCACTAGTGCGGCGATGGGATAGCAAGACATGAAATTTCTGGTTTAGGACGGTGAGATGACCATCACCCACGAGGATATATATAGGATCCTGAGGCTATCGATCACCGGGGACCCGATTGAGATTACTCCACGAGAGCAGCAGTAGAGGGCCCTAGGACGATTATATGGAGATAGGGCAGACGATTCAGAGATAGTATCCGGGGCGGTGAGGATAGCCTCACATTATAGATAGGGTGATGTCAGGAGTAGATGGATAGTGCTGATTCAGATGGCGATCTCCTATTTTTCTCTGCCAGATTCAGGAGGTGGGAGATTTCCCTTGTTGTTACTAGACTGTGTGTGTGACATCCTATAGTTCAGACAGGTGTTCATGTTTACCGATGCCTTGATAGCTCAGATATACTATGAGTTATGGATGTACACCACCGGTAGGCGACAAGGTATTGATGTTAGCTTTGTGCTCCATTGCTGGGCATATGAGCACATAGTAGTGATCAGGCCATCCGGGCTTCCATGGATGCCAGCAGCAGAGGGGGCCCTTGATTATGGATTCTAGCGATGGCGGGCCGACATGGCCCCGGGAGATCTACAGAGTGGTATGCTAAGCATTTCAGGACGCCCGACACCAGCGGTGTGATTTGGAGACCATATCGGGTCTATCTAACATGGGCCGGTCAGGAGGTTCACCTGGTGGGGCTGAGACGGAGTAGGGTGATTAGGGGCCACAGGCTAGATATGTGGGAGTGTCCCGTTTATATAGGTATTGAGGTAGTTTGGCCTAGTTCAGACAGTTCCGACCACCTACAGGCCATACAGGTGCGAGATAGCAGAGAGACTGATCTACCGATTTTGATCCTAGCAGATCCATTGAGGGAGGCCCCACCTTCCACAGATAGTGATGATGACGCGGAGTAGATGATGGCTATGTGGCATGGTATTCTCTGAGAGTTACCACGACACCTACTAGCATCTATAGACATAGACGAGGAGGATATAGCCATAGTGTTGGAGAGGCTGGAGGGAGAGCATGCCACCCTGGTGCAGACACACCAAGCTGCCCTCGAGGAGATCAGAGCTCTGATGGAGGAGAGGGATGCACTGATACTGGAGTGAAACATAGCTCGTCAGGAGCGAGATATAACGATCTAGTAGAGGGATCGCTACCATCAGCATAGAGATGCCCTCAGGGCCAAATATGGTGATACAGGAACTATGTCGAGTCCGAGGTTACAGGGTGCACGACATTAGGGAGGGCCACCACCAGCAAACACCAAAGAACACCATTACAAGCACTGGTATGGTGAGCCTGAGTACTTATCAGTCTCTCCTTTCCGAGGTGAGATACTATGAGGACACCCTAGCATAGCATGCCCCTGATGTGCCTTGTTACGGTGCGAGGAGGAGATCAACGATGATTGCGGCTAGTGGAGCATCGAGAGGAGGGAACACCAGAGAGACCGAGGTGGCGGCAGATGCTCCCAGCGGCGAGTGCTTCTAGCTTGATAGGTGGTGGCCAGGAGAGACAACCTAGACCAGAGGAGGGTGGAGGAGATAGTGTCTTCCACCTATCAGATTTCACGATATAGATATGTTATATTTTTGTATCGATATATTGATGTAGCCTCGATTTGAAGGCATTTTTGATGTATGATATAGATGGCTTGATTGAAATCCATCCATTCTTTGTTGTACAGACACTCATGTATATATATAGATTCATCATTTTCTGTGTCATATGATTGTACTCATGCATTTAATTTTAATAGATATGGATAGATGTAGCGTAATTGTGATGGATATAGACATATGCTGATAGAGGACAAATAGATGTGATTTGATGGACATAGACATAGAGGATAGATAGATGTGATGTGATTTGATGTGATTGATATGTGGATTTAATTTTGATGAAAAATAGATATAGATAGATGTAGTGTAACTGTGATGGATATAGACATATGCTGATAGAGGACAAATAGATGTGATTTGATGGACATAGACATAGAGGATAGATAGATGTGATGTGATTTGATGTGATTGATCTATGGATTTAATTTTGATGAAAAATAGATAAAGATAGATGTAGTGTAATTTGGATGTATATAGACATATGTTGATAGAGGAAAAATAGATGTGATTTGATGGACATAGACATAGAGGATAGATATATGTGATGTGATTTGATGTGATTGATCTGTGGATTTAGTTTTGATGAAAAATAGATATAGATAGATGTAGTGTAACTTGGATGTACACATTTTTAGATGATTGATGGATAGATGGATAGATGTGATTGATAGATTTGATATGTTTAAGATGTTAATTTAATTTTGATGAAAATAGATAGATAGATTCACATGTGTTTGCAATACATGCTTTGATATGTTTTTTGGACAAAGTAGATAAGATGAATATAGATAGATGATAGATGTTGACTAAATTAACATGTTAAATGTCAATTTAATTGGATGAATAACAAATAATAATGGGAAATGTGCTAAAGGACGTAATGAAATGACTCGATTAGAAATAAAAGCAATACACCTAGATAAGAAAAAGAATGATAAGCTAGGTCCCTAACCGACCAAAAATAGAGACTTTGATAAGAAACCAAAAGACCATGCATACAAGGCCATATATGAGGTTAAAATAAACCTGACACTAGCTAGTCACAAACCAGATCTAGGAGGTAAATGGAAGGAGAAGTAAGTATGTATCTTGTCAAAATTTAGAAAGAATAGAATACGTGCTCAGTATTGGGAAGATAGGGCTCTCCATATGATCGACAAAAGGTCTTATATCTCAGCTTCATGATTTTTGTTTTGATAAAAAAGCAAACTGATCAATGCGGGAAGTTTGCTAGATATAGAAAGACTGATCGATACGGGAAGTCTTTCAATGATGCTAAAAAGTGAACAAACTGGCCGAAGAGGAAGTCTGTTACTGCAAAGGCTGATCAATGCGAGAAGCCTTGAAAATTCCATGGAACAAATAGCCATCCTTCAAGGGAGCGGTCTGTATTTTGAATGTGATGATAGCCATCCTTCAAGGGCATGGTCTATATCTTTTGATTCATTTGATAATGCATAGATAGCTGTCCTTCGAGGGATCAGTCTATCTTTTGGGAATTTTTAGGATAGCACCCTCTTTTTTTTTTTGTGGAGCTTTTGGAGATTTTTTGAAAGAAGCTGAGTGTAGACCAGATAGATCAGATAGAGGGGAAGAAAACATATAAAAAGCACGTACTCATGCCCCGAGTAGATTCGATTAAGATAGATACTTGGGACAGATGAAGAAGTGATTAAGGTGTCCCTACTAGGAGGAGGAACATATCCATAAGGAAAAATACATAGTTTCGAATCACTATGAAATACATGACTGGTTGGAGATGGATGAAGAATTTGTTTTGCAACTAAGACCGTGTAAGACAGATTTTAACAGTAGAAGGGCCTTAGATGCAAGGAATTAAGAGCTTCCATTTCAGTTATACCATCCATGGAAGATAGATGATAAGCCCCAGACCCATATTTATGAGTGACTACGTACGGACCCAGTCAATTAGGAGCAAACTTACCACGCAGACTCGTTCTAGTGTAGTGACATTTTGGTTTTCTTTAAGAAAAAGATCACCAACTTTGAAGTCACTTTGTTGAAAGTGATTTTTATAAGCACGTTTGACACGCTCAAGGTATACTTGATGATGCTCAAGAGCATCAAGGCACCGCTCATCGAGTAACTCAAGCTATGCTAGACGATTTTGATGATAGTCCTCATCAGAGACAAATTCTTTGAGAGAAACACGAAGAGATAGGATCTGGACTTCCAAAGGAAGAACAACCTCGACCAAACGAGAGAGAGGAGTAGCACCGTAGGGAGTATGAATGCTAGTTCGATAAGCCTAGAGAGTAAAAGGGATATGCAAATTCCAATCCCTACCAAATTTCGACTAGTTACTTTTACAAGGATATTACGCAAAGTTTTATTGGAAGCCTCAGCCTGGCCATTAGCTTGGGGATAGTATGGAGAAGAAAAGCTAAGTTTGATATTGAAAGTGTCACAGAGGTTCTGTAAATCGACATTTTTGAAAGATTTACCATTATCTGTGATGAGTTTGTGTGGAACACCAAAGCGACAAATGATGTGTTGATAGACAAAATCAACTATGGGTTTAGCTTTGGTTGATGAAAGAGGAATAGCTTCCACCCACTTAGTAAAGTATTCTATGGCAGTAATGATAGAATGATGATGCTCTGAAGAGCAGGGATTGATGAGACCGATGAGATCAAGACCCCATTGCGAAAAAGGCCACAAATCCACCGCAGGTTGCAAATCCTGACTGGGGATATGTGTGAGATTGGAATGTTGTTGACACTTGACACATTTCTTAGTGTATTCATAACAATCTCGATTAAGAGAAGGCCAATAATAACCTAAACGTAAGATGCGTTTAGCTACTACCAAGCCACTAAAATGTCCACCATAGATACCATCATGGACTTCCTGGATGGCTTTAGATGATACAGGGGTTTTGGGGCACCAAGCAAAATACCATCAAAACCATGTCTCAGTAAAGGATTCCGCCTAGAATAGTATAGAGATTAGCATGTAGGATGAAAGATCTTCTACCATTGGAAGTTAGATCTAGAAGAAGCACTGAATGAGATAGATAATCAACAATGTGTTGATACCACTCATCTTGAGCGTTGGTTGCGATGACATTAATTGAAGTCAACTGCTTGAGATGAGATGGCTGGTCTAAACGCCGCACAACCACATAAATTCATGAGTCTTCGATAAAAGGTGGAATAAGAGATGCTAAAGAAGCCATTATAGCTGTGAATCGATTCGTAGTGCGAGGAATAGCTTGAATAGTAAATTTATCAAAATATTGAATCGAAAGAGAACGATATCATGATATTTTTGAACGATATCATTCTTGCATTGATAGACACCCGTGACTTGATTAACGATGAGTTCAGAGACACCAAATATGTCGATATGGTGGGTGCCAAGATTAATGGTGTTTTGAAGACCTAAAACAAGAGCTTCATATTTAGCCATATTATTGGTACACTCAAAGTTAAGTTTTTGTGCGATTGGGATAGGTGCACCCCAAGGAGGAATCATAACGAAACCTGCACCTCCCCCTTGCTAGAATTTGGATCCATCAAAGAATATTTTTACTTTAAATGGAGAAAGACCGAAATCAATTTGTTGGATATACTCATCGGGGAATTGAGCAAGGGGGACTTGAGTGTTTGAAAGAGGAGCATCAGCTAATTGATCTGCAATGACCTGACCCTTGATAGATTTTTGTGAGATAAACTCGAGATCAAATTCTGTCATGAGCATGAGCCAATGAGTGATACGATCATTGTGATAAGGCTTTGTATGCATTGTCTTGAGTGGATTGACACTTGTGACAATGTAAGTTTTGTGATTAAGGAGGTAATGAGAACACAACTTTTCAGCTTCTTGAATAGCGTGTTTCATACTCATGAAGAGTGCGGCCCGATGTAATATACGATTGTTATTTACCATTAGCATCCCGATGCGAGATCATGGCTCCCAGAGCATGGTCCGATTCAGAAATATAAAGATAGAATGGCTCGCCCTCACATGGAGGTGTAAGCACAGTGGAGAAAGAAGATAAGCTTTGAGATCATCAAAGGCCTTTTGGCAACGCTCATCCCATTCAAAATGAACATTCTTACGAAGGAGATGATAAAAAGGTTGACGATGGTCCATGCGATTTGCGAGATAAAATGATGCAGTGATTGAAGGAGTCCTTGAAGACCGCAGAGTTTCTTTAAGTTAGAAGGGGGAGGCATCTCAAGGATAGCTTTTATTTTTGTAGGGTCCACTTCAATACCCCTAATAGAAATGATAAAGCCTCATAGTTTACCTGTGAGAACGCCGAACACGCACTTAGATGGATTTAGGCGAAGACAAAAGTGAATGAGCCTCTCAAAGAGAGGTGCAAGAGTGAAAAGATGATCCTGATGGCGTTTGGATTTACCGAGGAGATCATCGACGTAATCTTCCACGGTTTTGTGTAAGAGATCATGGAAGATGTAGGTCATTTCTCACTGATAGGTTGCTCCTGCGTTCTTAAGACCGAAAGGCATGACATGATAACAAAAATTCCCCAAGGAGTTATGAAGGAAGTCTTATGTTGGTCCTCTGGTGTGATGAGAATTTTATTATACCCAGAGAAACCATCCATAAGAGAAAGCATCTCGTGACCTGCCATTAAATCCATGAGTTGGTCGATATTAGGTAGAGGAAAATCATCTTTTGGACAAGCAAGATTAAGATCCCGGAAGTCGGTAGAAATTCGAATCTTCCCAGAGCTTTGGTTCATCGGTACTACATTTGAAACCCATTGTGGATAATCAATGGGTTGGATGAAGTTATCAGAAAGCAAACGTTGCAACTCTTCTTTAACAAGAAGGGCTACTCGAGGGTGCATTTTACGTAATTGTTGCTTAACCGATTTTATGTCTGGAAGAGTAACAATATTATGGACCATGATATTGGGATCGAGTCCTGGCATATCCTCATATGACCAAGTGAAGGCTTGACGATGGTTGGAAAGAAAAGTGGTAAAGTCTCCTAACTCCTGTGGATTAAGAGATTGGCCGACCTTAATGATGTGAGGGTCTTTAGAAGTCCCTATATTAAGGTCGACAGTGGCTTCGTTAAGAAGCGTAGACATGTCAGAAGGAATGGTTTTAGGAATATAGGAATCCTCTGCCCCCAGATAGGTGAGGACAGAATCATCATCCGCATAGTGGATAGTGTTAATAGTAGGAGAGTCATCTCCAACTATTTCAGGAAGACTAATGGTATGGAAGTGGATTTGTTATTAGTTTTATAGGTCAGCGGCCCTAAGGAAATGGTATTGACTAAAAAAGTTAGATGGGATGGAAATGGCATCATCCACATCAAATGATGCTTCTGACCTAGCGGGAGAAGATGGTTCCTCAATGGGAAGAGGCTCATCGAGAATAGTGATGGTGGCTTTTGAAAGAGGTTTAAATCCTAAACCAAATTTTTGATGTGGTTTGAGAGTTGGAATGGACACGAGGTCATGCACACCCTGTTCATACTTTCCCAAGCCAAAACCCTTCCATGCGCATCGATATAAATAAGTTTTTGCAAACGTGGGATTCTCAGAGACAATCAAACCCTACTGAATAGGGTTTGGCCCTAGGAGGAGAATCCGGGTGATAGTGAGGTGTATCAAGACCACCGTAAATGAAGTTAGTCCATTGATTGGGCAGACCAATGGTGATGACGTGACCGAGACCTGGCTGATATTCAGGTTGTTTGTCTAGTCTACCATACTCATTAGGTTTGAGATGGGCGTCAAAAGAGAGAAGAGGAAGCTCTCCTAGTGAGAAACGCTGCAACGTCTCTTCTAGATTTTGTAAATCTGGTAGTTTTGTTGCAGGTATGGAAGAGGATGAAGCCTCGTTAGGAGAACAAGCATTCTCCTTTAGAGGCAGACCCTGTGGTCATGTCGCATTGTGCGGAAGGAAAAGGATCTCCTGGATGAGTATATATTTTTCCCTCATATTGATATTTTAAGCATCGATGGAGGGTTGATGGGACGCAATGCATTGCATGAATCCAGGAGTGTCTGAGGATCATATTGTAGTGGAATTTCCCTTCAATAATGTAAAAGAGTTTGTGAAGCAGCTTCTTACCTACTCGAATGGGTAGGACCACAGTTCCTAAAGTAACTGCCAGCTAATCATTAAATGATCGAAGGGTGAAAGGTGGGGGTGAAACTACGTTCTTTGGTAACTTAAGTTGCTCGAATGTGTGTGAGGAAATGACGTTGAGTGCAGCACCACTGTTAATCATAGTGCGTTTTAACGTAGTGTTGTTGATTTGAACTGTGATAAAGAGGGGAGCCTCCAAATCCTTGAAAGAAAGGGAAGGAATTTATGAATCTTCAAAGGAAATGGCGGTTGATCATTTATTCAATCCAACAATCATCTCAACAGTTGGGGCTCATCTGAATTCACTACGATACGGCGCAGATTATCAATCAAAGCCTAGCGATGCTGTGGAGATGATTGAATGAGGTCAAAAAGAGACATTTTGACCGAGCATGGGTAAGTTGTTTCATAACACTCTCCTCTACTGACATGGGAATCTGAGCCCGAGGTGAAGCACGAATAGAGACCCTAGGTCTCAAGGCTGATGTGGAAAGAGGAATGCCTCCAGGGGCTGCAGAAATGACAACTCTGTGGCCGAGATGTAGATGATGATAGATTATCTTATTATTTTGTTCTAGTGGCGATATGAATCATGTCGATTTGAGAAGGTGGAAGACCTTCCAAAGTGGAATTAATAAAACTAGAGGCTTGAGTAGATCATTGAGGCATAGATCCCTTCATGTCATCCTAAATATGGGTTTTCCTTTTCAGCGATGGTGATAACTTCAACTACATAAGGTGATTGTAACCTTTTCAAAGGAAGGAGATGAGGAGATACTTGATGATGTAACATTAGACTTTAGTTGTCTTGGTTTAAGTTCAAGAAACAAGAGTGTAGGTGATGGTGCTATTTCTTTATATTTTCCCTTAATAGGCAAAACAGTATCGGTGATGGAAGAAGTGGATGATGAAGAAGTAGTTCCTTGTGAGGGAGATATTTCTGGTACAATAATTGTGGGTGTAACTACTGTAGGAAAGGGAATGGGAAGATTCAAAATCGAATATGCTTCCATCGAAGTTGGTACAACTATAGGTATGTTTACCAATGGCATAATCGCAATAAAAATGGGAGAAACAGAAGTAGATGTATTCATGGTGGAAACTCGAAGGGATGTAAATGCCTCGAGCATCGAAAGAATATCTAACGATGAGACAGATGAGGATGACATTGTCTCGGGCATGGACGGAAGATCAGATAAAGAGGTAGAGAGAGATGAATCCATCTCTAACAATGTAGGAATATTCAAAGACGGATTGTCTGGAGATGATGGAATCTCAACTGATTAGCGGAGCGGAAGGAGGTTCTGATTTGGTCAATGTGTTCACAGATGGCTTAGGTTTAGAAGAAGATTCTTCAGTAGAGATGAAACTGATAGTATGAGTGTTTGGTTTTTGAGACTCTGAAGCATCATTGTTTGGGGAATGATTGGGAAAAGGTTGTTTAAAAACATCAAGTGCCTGATTTGGGGGAGCATTTGGGTTATCCAGAATGAGCTCGCCTTTATCAATGAATTTCTGGACAAGCTTTTTGAAGGTATGACATCATTCAATGTCATGGCCTTTGGTTCTATGATAACGACAGAAGTCATTTTCCCTATACCACAATGGATGTTCTTGGTTCTCATCAAAATTTCTAATAGGGGGAAGTTCGATCATGTGAACTTCCAACATTTTTTCCAAGATAGAAGCATATGATTCCCCAACGAAGTAAAATATCGAGATGACAAGGGTCCTTTTCGAGAAGATGAGGAGTATCTCTGCGGTGTTTGATTAGAAGTTTTGTCGGATCGTGATGTTTTTAATACAATTGCGTTGATAGACCCCTGATTCTTGTCTTTGTTAGAAGCGAAGGGTTTGTTTTTGTAAACCGATAAAAATCTAGTTTAGATTTAGAGCGAAGTTTTAACTTCCCTTGTTCAATGGCGTAGGATTCAAGTTTGTGTGCCATCGTAAAGGCTTATTCAAATGTATGAAAAGTTTGGATCCTTAAAGTGGAAGAAATATGATTAGCACAAGATCGAGTAAACAAATCGATTTGTTGAGATTGAGGAAGGGAGAAAGATAATTGGTTTATTATCCCTCTCCAACGAGTGACAAAGTTTGCAATAGACTCATCATCGAATTGAATGTTATAAAGATCTGTAATCGAGATCTTATGTGCGATGTTTATTGAAAAGTTTTCAACAAACATCTAGGCCAATTGAGAGAAAGAAAACAAGGAATGTTGGGGAATGTTATTATACCAGTCTAAAGCAGGCCCTGCTAGAGACATAGGGAAAGTACGGAGCATAAGCTCCTGATCCTGGACTATAAGGTAGCAAGCGTGTTTGAATGCTCACAGGTGCTATTGAGGATCCTCCCGACTATGAAATTTTGAGAATTTAGGAAGTTCCCATTGGGGAGGATAAGGCTTAAAAGCCACTGATGGATGAATCGGTTCATTACATAAGGACAATCCCCTTTGGTGGAGGCTTCTAGGTCTGCGATTTTCTTGAAAAGAACTTGGACAACGTCAGATTGAGGAGGAGGCATGCTGGTATGTCCTGTATAAGAAGTGAATGGTGGATTTTTTTGAGGCGTTAACGGGGGATTCATTTGCCGATTAATAGGATGATAAGAGGAATAACCAGGCATTCTGGGTGATGCCTAGTGAGGTATTTGTTTTGAAGGAGCCTGTGTATAGACAGGCTGTGAGATGACAAGTGGTTGAGAAAAAGTTGGTTGAATGAAAGACAGAGCCCATGATTGGTGGGCTCCTACACTTGTCAACTAAATCAGAATGGATTGAGGAACATGGGTATTAATTTGATTGGACATGGTGGGGAATAAGGTCTGAATGAGGCTTTTGACTGCCAGATTGGTTATTAAGGGCGCTGATGCTAGAGGACGAGTGAAGGTCACTGTCACTGGAGCATTGGAAGAAAGACCAACTGGAGGATGAGAAGCAGGAACCAACTAACTCGTAGAAGGGGGTTGATTCATAAAGAGGTACTGACCCTGGGACGTAATGGACAACATAGAAGAATTAATAAAGAATCTGTGGGGAGCATAGATGCGCCCATTATAGCTAGAGAAGAGGACTTCTCAAAAGTAGGTTGTGGAATAGTCGAGGTAACTACGACATTAGGAATAGGCAAGACTATTTGAGAACTAGTCGACATGGTCGGTGGAAGAGAAAAAGGAGGCACAGGTGTGCCACCCTCTTCCATGGTTCGAGGCGAGAAAAAATATGCTAACTGTTCTATAAAAGCTTGGGATGGTTCACGAGGATAATCATAAACTTGTTGGATTGGTGGTCCCTGATCAGATATTCGAACAGACTTATGTACTAGATAGTCCATAAGGGCTACCGGATTGCGATCAAGGAGCACCTAAAATTTAGGATCCCCATGAGGAACATACTCTATATCAGAAGCAGATGATATTTCTGAAGGATTGGGGGAAGCTGGATGTGATGGGATTACTTTAGGCTGATAGAAAGGATTACATGACCAAGATGGGGAACCAATCATTATCACCGAATCACAACACCCCTATGTTTATATAAGTGCATATACTTGAACTCACAGTGTGATTGGATAACATGGGTACTATCTCCAAGTTGTGGGACTTGCTACTTGAGATAGACCTCCAGAGAAAGTTGGTTCTTGCTCCTAAACTACCTGCCACATTCTACTCTAATGCAAGGGAAAATAACTATTCTAATTTAAATTTCCAAGGGACCAGGGAGAGAGAATGCATAAAATGAAATCCTACACTAAAGCGGTGATACACCAGAAAAGGAGGGTGTGAGAGTAGTCTTCAAATGCGTGAGATACAGAAGCAAAGTGCACGCTAGAAGGGGTGATGACAGTTCTCCATAATCTAGCAAAATGCATTTACAACAATATCTCAAACATACACAATGATAATGGATTCTTGCAAGATCATAATAATAGACACAATATTCTTGTAATCAAGGTTGAAGGGGGCAAGAAGAATGCAAGAAAACACAAAGCAGGGAAGATGCATCCACAAACCTATATTTTATTGCTTTCGATATGTACAAATTCAATCGATTACAAGAAAAGGGCCTGGATCACCATGCAAGGAGTCCACAACAAGGGCCTATAACACATCAGATTCACAAAGAAATTTTGGCAGAGCTTTGCTACAAAAACTACCTCTCCTTTACAATGAGCCCAACACTCCAATTTATAGAAAAAATGAGAAGAGAAAGAGAAGGGAAAATGGAAATCCCGAAATCTGTCCTTCAACCACTTGTAAGAGGCATTAAATGGATTAAAATTATTATATATTACTTGCAAAAGGCTCCCCATACTATCCTAGGTGCTGCAGCAGAGAAAGAATGATGACCATGCCTCTTAATTGCACTCCCAACCACCAAATAAAACACTGTTATGAACCCGGCCACGTTTTGTGAAAAATCCCCACCAATATCTCATCAAATCTAGAATTTCTTGATTGTTTTGCATCGGGCTTAGAGCCACAATTCCAATGGTACCAATTTTGTGTGATTTCGTTGAGAAATACAAAAGTTAAGGCCTTCTGAGTGCGGGCAGCTATTTTGGGTCCTGCACGCGTTTTTGCAATTTGACAGGAATGAGCATTAACTGACTGGAGCTGAATATGTTTCTTTTATTTAAATATATCTACCCTCATTAAAAATAATAAATCCTTTTGTGGCATAGAGGACATTGTGCTCGTTCCAGAAAGTCTAATTTTGTGAAAATCGGAGCTCGGAGTCAAAAGTTATGGCCGTTTGAAGTTCACGGGTCAAACGTTGACTTTTCTTCTTTGCCTTCAGCTGTTTCGGCTTTTCACGTCCCACGCGTACTTTTGTCCCGGCTATCCCGGACGCATTCTCCCGCATCGGCCGATTCGGGCTTCCTTGTCTCTCTTTGCGGCCTTTTCGCTTTTTTACGTCCCTCGCGTCCCGCGTGTACTTTTGTCCCGACTGTCCCAAACCACGCGAAACAAAAAAACTTGACGATTTTTCTTGCTTTCGGCCGTTTCAGCTTTTCATGTCCCTCGTGTCCCGACGTCCCAACTATCCCGCGGACCGCCTGGGACAAAAATGTCTGACTTAGCCGATTTTCTTTGTTTTTCGGCCCCAAGCTTGGTACGACGAACCTGTATGACCCGCACTGGTACGATCCGCACCCTTCAGACCCGAAATGCTTTAAAATAGTCCTGCAACCTTATTTTTGCATTTTTTCTATTTTTCAGAACTTGTTGGGATTTTTTTTTATTTTGGATGGGAGAGTTAGAGAGAAGCCGAGGGACCCCAAAAAACATGATTTTGGGCCTTGAATCAATCTACTTTCTCGGGACTGAATAATTTGATGCATGTTATCAAAATTACCTTGAGGGGTGAATTTTGGATAACACCAACTAATAAAGCAATTCCGAGGAAGACCCGAGGTGCCAAACATCCACACTAACTTGGTGGTCTCGGATGAAGAAGGGACCAATTGAGCCATTTTTCTAGATTGTAACCGAGTGATGACCATCATAAATAAGCAAAAATATAGAAAAATAAGATTGACCTAACTAATGCACGCATAAATTCAAGCAAACGTAGGTGATTATCTATTTTAAGTTTTCCTATTTTTAAGAAAGAAAATATTAGGGAAGGCTTTTTAGAACAGGAACTACTCAGATAGCCAAACTAAGGATGGTTTGGGGAACATTTTGGTGGGGAGTCCCAAATGCACTTCAAGAAAAGACCAAGACATGGCTTGATATAGGGGCCTACCCCGCACTTCACACACCACCGTGATAAGGGAGTTGGGTGCTTTGCCAATATATACCGAACTTTCATGAATTTATAGCATGGCCTGAGTACCGCATAGGCTCTTCTTCTTGGATTTCACTTCCAAGTAGGCGAGGCCAGGGAGGAATTTTGTTTTGATGCTTTATACCTAGTGATTGTGGCTTTGTGTACAAGGGTGAAAAATAAAAATCAAATAATGTCACTATCGATTTTGATTAATTTTTCCAGCCTATTTAGAAAACTAGATGAATAACATACAACAAAAATGACAAAGGAAACTTCTTTTTAAGCACTAAGAACGAAGTGTTGGATTTTGATGAAGACAGTCAAATGTGATTAAATTATTTTTAAGCGCCAAAATCGAAATGTTTGAATGTGATAGAAAACAAACAAAAAGGTTCTTTTTAAGTTCTTAAAAAGGATAAAACACCGTAAAAAGAGAAATACCTATAGATTTTGCTCTCCAAGGTGTGTGGACTTCAAAAAGCATATTGTTGATCTCTTCCCCTCGAACAATCCCATGAAGAAGCAATGTGCTCCACAAGAAAAGGTTAAGCAAACACACAACAAATCCAGAAAGATATATCCAGATAATAGTAGAATGAAAATTTCTATT
The DNA here is from genome assembly GCA_018340775.1 of Taxus wallichiana var. yunnanensis. NCBI lineage: Eukaryota > Viridiplantae > Streptophyta > Pinopsida > Cupressales > Taxaceae > Taxus > Taxus wallichiana. The sequence continues at coordinate 1,041,188,017 of CM031240.1, read as the reverse complement.
TAAGGAACTAGAAAACTTTCAAGAAAATAACAATTTTGCAAAAAAAAGACGGATCAAAAAAATGCAATTTTGAAATGAAATGAAAGATTTATTGATCTTCGAAATAGGAATTGGAGTTTAGTTTTGCAAGAAAGAGAAGAAAATTTAACTTCGCAAATTATAAGTGAAAGAAGCAAGACCAAAATGAATGAAGGAAATGCTACGGAGAACTGATGAAAAGCAGTGAAGAAACAGAACAAAAGCTCAAAACTGGAAAAGAAATGAACTTACCAATAAGGGACTTTGGTTGGTCCCACCGGGCGTGCCGAAATGTAGATGAAGAATTTTGCGCTTGTTACCTATCCAAGTTAATGTACCAAACTAAACACAAAAACCTTGAAAAACTCAAATGAAATCAATACCTAATAGAAAAGACAAGATCCGAATATGTAGATGGAAAAGAAAGTCGATGTAGACAAGATGGGTGCACACGAGCGATCCTGCAAAGTAGATCCAAGAAACTTACGAGACACAGATGCTTGACATAAAAATACAACGTTAAAATATATTTGGGTGGACTGCCCAAAAAACGGGTTCGGGAAGTGATAAGCTCCCTCGGCGGATGTCAGTCCACGTTTTCAATTAAGGAAAGAAGCATACATGATAAAAGATGTAAGTAAATGTCTAGATGTTTTTGATTAAAAATGACAGATGTAAATCAATAAAAAAACGGGAAAGTGTGAAAACAATGCTGGATTTGTGTTCCCTGAATTATTTTACCCGTCTCATAGAAGATCGACATCGATTAGGAAAATCGGCGTCGATCGAGATAGTTCAAGGCGCGACTAGAGAGAATCGGCATCGACTAGGGGAAAATTACAGGAAGATTGAGAAATAGACAATGGAAGCTAGATCATCGATCTCCGTTGGATCTGCAAGAGCCGTAGGGATATTGACAAAGCTCCACCTTCACTGGATGCAGGAACAGAGTCACCAAGAGATCGATGGAGGCTCAAAATGTCGATGTGGTAGGATCAGAGTAACGGTACTCCTCTAAGGGATTGATTTGGACAGAATTTGCTTTTGCTTGATAGATAATGCTCAGACTTGATGCTCAAAACTCTCAGTCATTCTTTCTGTCTAACTAGAACTGAATTTTGGCCCTGTATTTGTAATCGGTGCCGACCGAGATGCAATCGGTGCCACTCCAAAAAATCGGTGTCGACCGAGTACCGGTCGGCGCCGATCAGGGAACAGATCCGAAATGGCCAAAAGGGGTGATTTTTGGAAAGATGAAAGTGATCCTTCCACCTCAAATACGGGAAATATCCCACTGCTCGGTTTGGGAGGAGGAGAAATAGGGGGATAGATGGATAAAATAGATATGGGAGGTTAGGAATTGATATGGGGTAGATAAGTGGTTAAGATATATGTAAAAAGTATAATTAAATAGTTAATATTTAATTATCTATGGGTAAAACATAATGGGGTGAAATAAACTTAGGATAGATGTTTAAATCAAATATTAAATAATACCCTAAGGAGAAGTGGTGATATAAATGTGCCCCAGGTTACTTGAGAAGGAAAACGCACACGGGGGACACTAAATTGGATAACCTATTTTAGGTGTCTACAACCATAGCACCCACCGCTTAATTGAATGTACATGTTTGTTGTCAGTGTTGTGCAGACGAGATAAAGTTGCATCCAATACATATTTCATTTTTCTGTTTACCCTTTGTTGGACATCTTTGCAGAATCAAACTGGAGCCAGAAGTTATTGCTTCCCTCCCCATAATTGATGTATAAGTACTGCAGAATTAGCAGTATAGTCTTGTGATAAGTTGGCATCTGGTTTTCAAGAAGCCGATATTCAGTTCAGGCCTTTGGGGAACTGGGGTATCGGCCAGCAGTTCCCTTTAGATGTAAAGATGATATTCAGGAAAATAATTGACATATAAATCACATTTATGAATTAGTGCCTCTGCATGACAAAGTATAGTTCTGGATTGTGAACACACTTGAAAACTCTTTTCTTTATCTCTCGGAAGTTATTAAATTAGATCAACTGGGTGATTTTTCCTTTCATCCTTTCCTGGCTTTAGCTATAGGAACTTCATTTGAAGACTCCTATAATCATTTTCTTGTGTCATCTGGATGCTAAGAACTTGGTAACAGTAGTAGAGTTGACATTGCATTGAAGATGGAAAATATGAGCCTTGGTTTGAATGGTTTTGACATGTCACACTCCGGTTCTTTTCAGTTATTGGGCCTATGTTTATCTTCTCCCCTTATGCTAGAAATCCCTGTAGTGTCATATAACACACACATAAGCAATACTTTTTAAGCGCATCCCATTACAGGGCAAGTTGTTTTTTGAAAAATAGTGAAAGGTTTACGTGAAGGATTTTTTAATATTTGCATCATTGTACCCCTAAAGAAGGTGTCATGGTCTCCACCATGACAACTAACACTATCCTAAGTTAATGACTAAACCTCTGAAAGGTTCCTTGTATGGATAAGAAAAAAATATTACACATTGCATAAGCATCAGGAAAGAAGCTGTAGAAAACTCCTAACATATATAATACTTCAACAACACCTAATATAAGCTCCAGGTTCATGTCGAGTCAAATATTCTGGACATGTTATTGAGACCTACCTTGTTTAGGGCTTTAGTGTCAACACCAAAAAAATAGGCTTAAGTCCTGTTCTGATACTCATTGGTTGTCACACATTGTCCTTATTTTCCAAGTGGTATCTTTATCTTTCTTAGATGATGGGGCTTATTTAATGTGATGAATCTTAATGGTATATAGTATCTTGGAAATGACTTTTCAAAATGTTTGATTTGAATCATTATTGTTTTTTTTCCCGAATTTAGATTTACTAGTTCAAGTAGAACATCATGTTTTTTATAGGATTGGTTACAGGCACATTCTCTGAGCTAGGAACATAATTCATAATAGTTGGAGTTAGCTCGGTGTTGCCATTTGTCTTGTTTTTTGTAGTCTTGAATACTAATTGATGGAACCAATGTGTTAGTTTCCTATGCTTTAGGTGGTTCAGTTCATCTCAAGAGACTAGCTTGTCAAAGTTGAACTCCAATACCACTCTTATGGATCGATTAGCTAAATTCTTGGCCACATTAGTTGCTTATAGTTCTTGAATCCACACGTATGCCATTGTTCGTATGTCTCTAGCATAGTAAAAATGTTAATTTGATGTCCCAAAGAAATTAACAGGTTAAAAAAGGAAGAAATTTGAATAGATAAAAAAGGCCATGTTACAAGATGTGATTGAAAAATGTATGGGCTACAAATGGCTTCTAGGGTGCATGGGGATTAAATGTGTTATCTTATAGTCTACATGTTTCATTTGGAATCTCTTTGACAAGTGAAGGCCCATCTCGGTTTATACACAGCATCAGGCAGGACTGAAAGTGAAGGGTGCTAACTTTTAGGCAGTGTTGCACGGTGACTCATTTTAGGGACACTTCCTACTTGCCCAAAATCGATTTAGTAACACTTCATACTATGATCATTAAAGAATAAATAAAAGTGGAAGTAGAGAAGAAAATTCCATGCTCAAATTCCAGAGTACTGGAGAAAACCATGGTGGTCCCCCTAAGTATAATTAGAATGGGTTTTTTATTAACTTGGGATGAAGTCATATCTTTTTCATACATACTATGTCTTCCAGAATGGCTGAATCTAACAATTATTTTAACTTTAGATAACTTGGTATTTTGTATTTTGTATGGGATCCATTATTTATTTGTTTAGAAATTTGTAAAGTTATCCAAGAGTACTCAAGAAAATCATGTCATTCCCCTTAATGCAATTAGAATTTGCTCCATTAACTTGGGTTGGAGTCACATCAGTTTGCATACTCACTCTGTCTTGCAGAATGGCTAAATAAAATTGTTTCAACTTTATATAGCTTGTGTATTTTGTAGGAGATTCATTGTTTACATGCTAAGTTGTCATATGAACTAAAAAAACCTGAACAATAGGATAAACTTCTAGCCCGACCTTAGGCAACCTTTGAAAATAAGGGGTCAATTTTTTCATGTAGAAGGTTAAAAAGACTTTAGGAGAACTACGGCTACATACTTTTTCTTGTGGAATCCCTCCATGGGAGTGGGGTAATATAGAAATAATAGAAACTAGTTTTCATTTGTGTTCTGCATTTTTCTTCGAACTATTGTTGTTTCTATGATATTCCCCTGTTGTCTTATTTGTTTCCACTGCATAGACATCACAGCTTTTGTACGCACTTGATTTCTGATAGGATTAACAGAGCTGCTATAAAATTGAATAGGAAGGTGCGGGTATTGGGTTGCATCAGTTGTGTTGCAGGTATTGGCTTTGATGTTCCAGGTTTTGGGCTTGCATTAGCTGTGTTGTAGTTAACAAAAACTGTATTTTTTGGTTAAAATTTTCCCGTAGTTTTTCAGTTCATTTTTTCTTTTTTTTTTTTTCAGTAAAATATATGGTATTTTTAATGGTATTAATTCCTTATAGCTATACTGTGTGTTTTAGACCTTGCATAGTATAGCTATATCAATTGTGTAAACTCTAAGGCAAAGGCAGTTTCATTTGAAGTTCCCCTCATTTACATTTGTTAGTTTTACATTTTCTTGGCACCCTTGTGAATCAGGGAAAAAAATGCTATTGTGTCCTTTTCTTATGTAAGTTTTGCATTTCTTTTGATGCTAGAAGCAGGAAAATTGGTGGAGAATAACAAGTTGTCTTTTACCCTTGTTTGGATGCACAACAACTTATTCTGAGGGTTTTCCTTGGTGGCGGGGAAAAAGGTTATTGGGAGGAAAAAAAGGTAAAGTCATCTTCGGTTCTATTAATACTTCAGCCCTTTGTTTGTTTTTCATTTAAGCATTTCATGGACTTTAAAAAAAATACACATGTTTGTTGAAATAAATACCGTAGGTTTTTTTTGTCTTGTTTGCGTACATGAGTTACCATTTTATTGTGTATGTTGCATATCTCTGGATGCAATTTAGATGTTGTATACAACTAGTTCGATAGGTGATAATAGTGCATGGAACTTTCAATGTGCATTTTTGTTGCTAGGGTTGGGTGTCTTTTCCTTTCATAAATTGTTTTGTGTGCATCTTTTCTTATGCTTTGTGAAGATGCAAACAATATCTTCCCTGAGTAATAATGGCATGAAGGAGCACGTGCCTTTCCTGTTAGCATGATTCCTAGTGTGCCGAGGGAGTTATCTCCCTGGGAAGCCACTTTGAAGTGTCCCACAAGAAACCCTTGTGGAGCGTTAGAATGTTCAACGGGAAGGTTTTTAAAGCTACCTACCTGAAAAGAAACCTTCTTTCTCAGCTCATCATACATTTTGCTTCTGCTGCTACTTTCCCTAATGTTTGGATGTTTTCCTTTTCAGTTTAACAGAATGAGGACTAGAAATACAATTATCTCTCCCCAGTTGGTGTGACTGTTACGACTCACACTTGCAAAGAGAAGAATAGTTTAAGAGGATTCAGTTTGTTGTAAACGTTTTACATTGCAGGCAACCAAAACCACCTAAACCGGTTATAGCAGATTTGGTTAGAGAGCGACTTCACCTTTTGCCACAAAGCCCTTTGTATTTTCCAAATTTTCATACTGTTGGCAGACTTAGTCCCGGGATTTGGCCTAGCCTACGATTCTAAGGAGGCTGCAATGGCATGTGAACCTTCCTATAAATTAAAAAAATGGGTGTTGTTGTTGCGAAAAGAAAGCGGAAAAAAGAAAAACAAAGCTGCAAAGAAAATTGTTGGTGCTAGCAAGAAAAAAATGAAACAAAAATTGATACCCTCCTCCCCAAACACCTTGTAAATGAAAACAAAGTTGTAGACTATATATAGTTATAGGCTTTTTTGTAAGGCTTTTCTACAAGTATACATGTGAACGATGAGCCATATTTTGGATATGTAAATATTAGCCCGAATATACTACTTTGTTTTATCTAACAACCTGTACTTTGGTTTGTTGTGGGTGCTATTGACCTTAAACCCTTTTTGTAAATACATACAATGATCGAACTATATATATGTTTATTTTATCTACCTTGCTAGCAATCTTTATTCTTGCCTTGGAAGTCTGTTGAAAATTCAAATTGATTTTGGCGATTTTCCCACTTATTAACTTTTGTTTTGTTTTCAAGGCGATTTTGTTCTTTTCCTTGATGAATTGTTGTAAATTTGTATTGAATAATCAATTTTATTGAATAATCATTGTAAGAGGTTTGGAAGTTGAAAATTAGTATAAAATTCCACTAATTTAGTAGATCTTAACTTTTAAACCTGTCAGATTGAAGAAAGAACACCTCTCTAATGTTTTGGTATGTGCATGCCTATTTTAGAAGCTCCTTCAAGGTCTAAAAACTTAATTATTGTTCATTATATGCTGCATGTGACTCTCAGACACTATAAAAAAATGGGGCTTGCAGATTATTTATCTGGTTAAGATGAAATTCTTTAAGGTTTTCTTAAGCCTTATTATATCTTTTCTATTCTCCCTATACATTTTTTTAACTAGATGAAAGTGATCATGCATATGGCAAAAGGAAGTGAGGAACCAATCAGATGGCAAGAGCTTTAAGGTGTAGAACAATCCTAGCCATCTAAAGAGAGTCAAACAATTTGGCCATCCGAAGAGATCCTTCTTCAAGTTGCATGGTATTTTGAAGATTTAGAGATCAGTTTTAAATTCATTTACATATATATGGCAGATATAAGAGGAAAAATTGTATTGAAAATTTAACTAAAATTAACTCCCACCATGAGAGTACTCGGCAGAAAATATTCTCTGTTGTAAAATGAAAGTGTGTTTTTGTTAAGGGAAAAAAGCACATGTGTGAAGGTCTTCTAAGTGACTTTGTTATAAATGTTTGATGTATTTGGATAAATTTGATTATTGCTAACAAATCTGCGTGACAATTTTGAGGTTGAAAAGTATGTGCAAATAATTCAAGGACTAGCAAATATGCCCTTGGGAGTTCGAATTATCCTTACATCCTCCATGAACTTTTAATATATTTCCTCTTTAATATGTCAAGCAAAACAATAAAAACTTGAATCCGTGTCCAGAAAAATAATAAATTATTGAATGAAATGAGTTGGGCTGCAGTGAAGATAACTAGCAAATTAAACTTGATATTTTAAGATGAGACTATAGTTTGATAAGAAATGGAGATATAAATACATTTTTTTATCACTCACAATTTAAGCAAATTTGCCCTTTTTCCTTGAAATTATCCTTACATCCTCCATGAACTTTTAATATATTTCTTCTTTAATATGTCAAGAAAAACAATAAAAACTTGAATCCTTGTCCAGAAAAATAATAAATTATTGAATGAAATGAGTTTGTTTATGTAACTAGCAAATTAAACTTGATTTGATTTTAAGATGTTTTATTAAAATGTTATAAATAATAGTTTGATAAGAATAATAAAAACATGATAGTTATGGATGGAGATTTGAAATAGCAGCTATTTCAAAAGAAAATTGCTAATACATGATGAATGGTAAATAGTAAGTGTATTTACTCTCCGGTTTATATAATGACGCTTGCTATTTTTCATGTTTATGGAGTCTCAATAGACATTTTTTAATCACTCTGGAATGGAATTTAAGGAGGTTTGTTTTTTTAATTTTTATTTACGTGTGCACAACTCTCTTTTTAGTTTATGTGTAAATGTGTAGTGTATTTATGTTTTTTATATAATAAGTATCTCTTAATTATTATGTAGTGGAATTCAATAAAGTTTTTTTATATTTAGGTACATTCACAAATGGTAAGTTTGTTTTCACGTCATCATTTTTCGGATACATTTTCTTATGCAAGATCCTCTTCCGGCTAAAATGCCATGTATAGAATATGTTTATATAATGCATATCTCTATTAAATTCGTGCTTGTTCAAAAAAACTTGAATCCATAGCTATCTGTTATTACAAACTCTTTTTTTCCTGGGTGTGACTTCGTGTGCATTCACAGGTTTAAGATTTGTGGAATTTTTATGCCGCCTAAATTTAAATGTTGGCACATTTTGTTCCCTTGTTTTTGTGGGGTTTTTTATGTCTGTTACAATGAATGATAACATGTTTGATTCATCATTCATTAATTTGTTGCTTCCTTCTTGTTTGTTTAACTTATTTATACAAACTCAACACTTCTATCTATTTACTTGTTATCGTTCTTTTGATTCATTTCTAGCTTCCCTTCCACAATGAAATTTAATAACAAAAAAATGGCCCTTTTGTGATTGGTGGCATTGCATTCGATTTTAACTTTGTTTGTGCAAACTCTAGACTACTATCCTTTAACCCGCCATCAATCTTTTGATCCACTTCAACCTTCCCTTCCGCAATTGCTTTTACTAAAAATAAATATCCTATTCATTTTTCTAATTGGTGGCATAGCATTCGGTTGGCTTGTTTATTTTGGTGTGTACTTCGACCTTTTTGTTGACCGTTGCATTTTTCATGCAGCACATCCATTCTCCTCTACTTTTTGCATTGAAAAAATGGACACAACTTTAACAGAAGGAGGTGTTGCAGCACCTAATGTACGGTTGCTTTGATATGGGTTCCACGTTCCATCTCCTCAACATTTGTCCTATGTGCGCTCTTTATTAAATAGTGAAACCCAACATCGAGTTGACCTTTCTGACGGTGTTCACATCCAAAAACATTGTTGCCCTCCAAATTTTTGAAACTGGTTGCCGACAAAACGTTGAAAGAAGGCACAATAATTCACCTGCAAAAAACCATTTGTAGGATGGTCAAACATGAAATGTAGGTAGTCTATATTTTCACTTCCCTTTCATCTTTTCTAACTCATAGTATTTTCTAACATTTTCATTCCTTGCACTGCCTACCATAGGACCATTTTAATTACCGATATGGATATAGTGAAAGAAACATATCCACAGATTGGTTCTCCTTCCCGGATCCCCAGCCATGTTATTCGAGGAAAACAAGCCTGTGTTGACCAACCTGAGGGTGTGCCCAAGAATTTGTTTCCACAAACACCACCTCAAAAGATATATGCTTCCTCGAAATCAACATCGAAGGCCATCTTCATAAACGACTTGAACACGACCATGCGGGTTTGGTCCATAGAGGCAGAGCACTGGTAAAAAACTCCATGTAAACATATAGTAATGATAACGGAAATGGTTGTTTCTTTGGCTTCAATTTCGTGGATAACAAGAGGTGGCGAAATCCATGTCACTTGTTTCAATGAGATTGCAGAAAAGTTCTATGACAAGATAGAAAATGAAAAACTGTACACCATCTCTAACGGAAGAATTGGAAAAGCAAAAGAAAAGTTCAACAACCTAAACAACTTTCTTGAAAATTTCCTGTCACAACATCCATTGTTTTCCCTCTGCATGTCAACAATGAAATCATACCTTTGCACCACTTCCACTTTGTCCCCATCAAAGAAATAGCTAGAAGACCTGCCGGATCTTTTGTCGACATTATTGGTGTCGTTCTTGCTATTTCTCCGCGATCCACCATTCGCAGACATGATCAGACATAAATGGTGAAGCGAGATAGTGCAAGTTAAAGACATGTCCACATTTAGTGTTTCCATCACTTTGTGGGGTCAACATTCAATTGCACTTGGAGAAGAGCTAGAAGAATTCCTTTCAATTCCACAGAAACCAGTTCTTGCTCTTAAAACTACTCATGTTTCCGGCTTCAACGAAACATCTCTTGATACTATATCCACTACAAAATGGTTTGTCAATCCAGTGATCCCTGAAATCCTCTCTCTCTACAAGAATGGGTTGCATCTAATGCTTTCAATGTCCCCACACCATCTATCACAAATAGGGTTCTAGGGCCTCCATCTGCCTTGTCCTCTCCAACAACAATAGCTCAGGTTCTGCAAATGGGTAACACAAAAAAAAATGAATGGGCTGCAATTACAACAAAAATCACAGACATTGCATTGGACAATTTTTATTACTTGGCATGCCCTATAGTGAAAAATGGTACACAACGTCAAAAAAGTGCAAGAATTGGAAAATGGGTCCTGGTTTTGTGGGAAATGTAATGTTCCTATCCAAAAATGTGACTACAAGTATGCACTCCATGTCACTTTAAAAGATGACATAGAGAACTTCAATCCGTAACTGCATTTGATGAGACCACTAAAATATAATGGGCGTCAAAGCTGAAGACTTGCAATTTTTGAGCATCGATGATGGTGAACAACCAAAATTGTAGACCATGTTATAGGCCACGAATTTCAATTTACGCTTTCCATCAAAATTGAAACATACCGTGAGAAGAAGCAGTTTAAATGTGTCATTATAAAGTCACAAAAACTTGAAGCTACGGCTTCCCATCCCTAAATGATGTTTATGTAACAGTATACAAGCTTCCCTACATTCATGTTCTCCCCTTTTTAACCTCTCGTGGTCTCTTGATGTGCTAACACCCTTTCCAAGAACTCTTTCTTGCACAAACAAATATTTAGTTGTACCTTTTTGCTCTTTTTTTGTTTATGGAAACTCTTCTTCAATGAATATCAATATATATAGCTTTTGTTTTGTGTTTGTTAAAAAACTCTACGTTATTGAATATCAATAATTGAAATTCCTAACCCTTTTTGCTTGAAAATTAAATACTAGTGATGGCCATTTATATTGTATGGACATGTTATTTCCTTCGAACACTTTACTGTATTTATAACTTTCGTTGAATGTGCTTTGCTAGTGCTATGTTCCTTTACTTGTAATATACATGCGCACTACAAATTTCTTATTCTTTTGTTTTACTCCATGCATGACTATATACACAGTTTTTTTCCTTTACTCGTCTCATACTTGTGTTCCTTCCACAGAGCATTGCAACATTCCCCATGTCTGTAGAGCAAATATTAGCTCGAAGAAGAGAAATCTACACCAGAAACAAAGAACGGATAAATGCGGATCAACGCCACCATTACCATGCAAGAAAAAACACACCATGCACATATTTTTTATCCCATCTCACACCATTCCAGTCCCCGACCCCGCCATTCCTTCCCCTCGTTCTACCTCTCGCATTTCCTCCCCGTGCAATGCCACAATTCTTTTTCAGTCTCCACCTTTCACTCCTCTTTCCCCATTCCTTACACAAAACACTTCCACCCATTCCTTCTATGAGCCCCTGCACCCTTGGATACACAACACTTCCCTTCTCAATCAACACATTCCTCTTCCCCCCCATCACCCACGTATTCTCCAATGTCCTCTTGTTTCTCCCTTCCTGTCGATACTCTGTCAACCTCTTCACATTTGTTTGTGCTACCTTCCCCTACTACCAGTACATGCCAACCTCTTGACACTTGTTGTTCTACCACAATGATCCCTTCCGAGCCATCTGCCTCTTCTTCATCCTCCTTCGTAGATGCACAAAGGTTTCTGCAAAAGGATAGATTCCCTTTCCATTGCAAGCACATGCACTATCTGTTTGGAGAATTACCCTGGCATTCAAACTAGGTGTTACTCAGGATCTATCCTTTGCTCCAGGTGCAGCTAGAGAAACAAGGACACCGGTTTTTCTTGGAACAACATGGACCCGGGTGTCTAGGCATCCGTACTACAATCTTTGACACAAGTTGAAGAAATGTTGATTGCTAGAGTTAACCCAATTCTCCAAGTAACCCATGCACGTGGTGGACAATACAAATACTCTTGGCCACACTATAAGCTTCCCCCAAAATATCTCTTCCATAGCAAAGTACCTCCCTCGACGTCTCGGTGATTTGGATCTACTTCTTGTGCAAAAGGCAAGCTCCCAACAAACAAAATATGATTTCTACGTTAGTAGATCTCGTGTATGGCATGCACTTCAATACAAAATTTTGCATGACCCTTACTACAAAGATGTTCTCATTGACAATGAAGCCCTCAACGCTCTTCCCATATAACAAATAGATATTTCCTCCTCCCTTAACTCCATACCAATGGACATCCCTACCTCTTCAGACACTACTACACATGATTTCAGTGATGATCCTTCACTCTGCACTTTAACCGCCCCATACTTCTTCTTTTGTCCCTTCTTCCCACAACTCCAGCACCAAGATGAGAAAATATCATGCAGTTCCTTCTCTCCCATGATCAAAACATGCCTTCCACCATGCCTTGGCTAGACATAAGTCTTTCTCCCATAAATGAATACACCACTGAGGGTCTATTTTCCATGGCATTCCCAACTTTGTTTCCTGAAGGTAAGGCTATGTTTAGGCAACCTCACATGAAAGAGGTCCTTTTTCATGAATACGCCCTCCATTTGATCCGTTACCATGATAACCACTTCGTTCCCACCCCGGTTTCACTATTTTTTGCTTAACCTCATCATGCGCCATAGGAGCCAATCTACAGTAGCCATTTTCATGTAACAAAACCTAGAAAATAGCATACCACCAACTATAGCAGACCTCTCGAAAAAAATTGCTTTGAAGACCCTACATATTCACTTCCGGATACCTTGATGTGGTTTGGAAATAACCTCCAGGGAACACGCTCCTTCTGGTCCAAATACAGAGGGGAGATATCAGACATGGTTGAACAATTGGGCACACCAACATTCTTCTTCACTCTTAGTGTTGCAGATACTAAATGGCCTGATCTGCATAAATGTATGTTGGGTGCTCCACCCCCTAATCCTCGATTCACACAAAGATTCAGAATGCACAACATTATCAACCACCCCCACCGTGTTTCTACTTACTTTGCACCAGAGGTTCACAATATTCCATGAGGAGGTCCTGCAGTAGAAACACCTTGGAGCCAAGGACTATTGGTACAGGTAAACAAAATTAAATCACTCATTTTTCCATTCTATTGTTCTCTTCCTTTCTAACTACCTTCTTCCTATAGGTATGAATGGCAACATAGAGGGTCTGCACATGTTCACGGTTTCCTTTGGCTCGAAGGTGCCCCCGATGTTGACACGATAGATTGGAATGATGATGCTTCTATCGATGCAACAAGAGTGTACTTTGATCAATACATTTCCGCCTGGAACCCTCGAGCTCCCAACATAGGCCAACATTCTTACAAAGATCTCTTGAGGATGATCCCTGCTTGCTTTCCTCTTCGAGCTTCTAGCTTCCAACCCTCTACAAGACCTCGAGGAACTTATAAACCGAGTTCAACGCCACACCAAATTTTTTGAATAGACATGTCTCTTTAAAAAAAAGGGTTCCAAAGCTATATGCCGATACAGTGCACCTTGGGAAACACAAGCTTTTTCTTCCTTAACCATGGATGCCAACAAAAGTGTTAAATACCTTCCTTCAAGGAATGATGACAGATTAAACATTCACAATAAAGCCATGCTAGCTATATGGAGAGCCAACATTGACTGTCAGCCTATATTGTCCCGACACGTTGTTCTTAAATACATTGCAAAGTATGCCTCTAAAGCAGAGCAACATTCTGAGACATACCACCAAATGTTGTCTAGACTTTGTTCACATGCAAACCTGATTTCCCTTCATCTTTTGCAATATGAAAGATGCTCATAGAAAGTGTTGTTGAACATGACATAAGTGCACAAGAAGCTTGTCACATGCTTCTCAAACTTCCTCTTGTTGTGTCCAGCCACCAGACCATCTATTTGAATGTGGGAAAGAAAATACTTCAGCGCCTTTCTGCATCGGCTACTCAAGAACAAGATACATCACAACTTCTTGATGCGTACCTTGTCCACCCTCCATCAATGGAGTCCCTTTCCCTTATCCAGATTGCTCGAGAATGGAGTTACAAAAATACCGAAAGAATGAGAAATGGAAACAATGCACTACACCAAATTTGTCGGTGTACCCAAGGTTTTCCATCATTCCACCAACTAATACAAATGCTTTCCACCTTTTCTATTGTTTGAGCTCCTACTGTACAAGCCTTTCTGAACATTCCTTCAGATATTGGTTCTTCACCAGATATTGTTTCTTCCAATTGGCACCTGTTCAAAACCTCATACAAGCCGTGGCATGTTAGAAGAGTAGACATGAAACCTGATAAAAATCCAGATGAATCGTCTGAATCTGAAACACAAACACATGTAAACAACTGAGAGAAATCTATGAATGGCAACTTTTGGCATGCCTCCATCCAGGGAAAATAGAAGGTCTTGACCACCTCCATATGCTTGGCCTCCGAGAATTTGACTCCCACTATGATTGGTCCTCAAACAACGTTCCGGTTCACCTTGTCGACATCGCCCCATCTTTTATCGAAACTTATAAGGCCAATTTTTTCCCTCCCCATACAAATCCATCCATCTCGTCTTCTCCATCAATTTTTTGCGATGACCAATGACTAGCTTTCACTACAATTCTCCACCACTTTTCCTCGACGCACAGCCTACCACCCCTTCTTCTCATTATTCAAGGCACTTTGCAGGAACATGCAAGTCATTCCTTATCCACTCTCTCCAATCTACCTTCTCCTCCCTCACTGCCCCTGGCGTTTCACCCCTTCTTTTACTTGCCCCTACTGGCGTGGCCGCTTTTAACATTTCTACATCGACCATTCATTCCAGCCTCCAAATTCCCATTAGAGATTTAAAACCCCTTGAAGGCCAAGCTTTGGCCTCCTTCCAAGACTCTTTAAAACATATTACATACATTTTGATTGATGAAATGAGCTTCATTGGCCCTAAACTTCTAGCAAAAATTGACTTCCGCCTTCGTGAGGCCTTCCCACATTTCCATACTTCCCCTTCGGAAATAAATCAATGATTCTGGTTGGGACCTTGGTCAACTTCCACCCATTATGGACATTCCACTATATGCCAACAATTCCTACGGTGGATCCCTTTGGTGCAAATTTCCTAATTCAATATCGTTGAGATCTATATTCAGACAACAAGGCTCTACTCCGGCAAGTTTCCTTTCG